>CABFWB010000907.1:0-29472 GCA_902151455.1 Timema bartmani
CCCCCCATAGGAATCAATTATTAAAAAATGGTTGAATTTACACACCCAATATGTGCAATGTACAGCCGCTCATACGTATGGCAACAATTGTTTTCCCACATGAGAGGTCTCGGCTTATGAACACACATCTCAGTGACATTAGTCAATAAATTATAAACGTGATCTGGCGCAAAATTATAAATTCTGATATTAACAGCCTTGTTGAAAAAAAAAGGGTTACAAATTGTTGGTAAAAAAACAGGTTTAGTCTTTTGTTTTATATATATTTTTATATTGATTAAGATAATGACCCACTTCCGTGGCCTAATGGTCTAAGACGTCACTATCGTGTTAAACTGGTTTGGTCAAGACGGGTAGATCGAGGTTCGAATCCCAGTCGGGCCTATTGAGGGTGGTTATTCCTAATTGGTTTACCACTCTCCTTCCACGCAAATGCAGGTAGATTACCTCTAAAACGCCTCCTTCCTCGTCCCTACCTCATTAGAGTAATTATCATGTAGACCTATACATATAAACTGAACAGGTAGTAGGACACGGTGATGAAAGCTAATAATTATAAGATAATGGCAATATATTTTTTTTATATCTGCCCCCTCCCCGTCCCCCCACCCCAGTATATTTAATGCTCAATGTGGTCCTTATGATCAAACGAGTTTGAAATGCCTGGTCTCAGGCATTACTCTCTCAATGTACAAGATCAGGGGTTCTTAACCTTTTTTAATATTACAAACCCCCGATGAATTGCTCAATATGTCCTCATAACTACTTCACCAGACTTTCGATATCATCATCTTCATCATCAGTCCTATTAGGTATCAGTATGACTTCAAAATATGCTAATAGCTTGGTTTTACTCAACATCAGTGCCCGTCTATAGGGGCCATAGGGGCTCGGACCCATCAACACTTTTTGAACATAAAAATTATTTTTTCTTTCTTTATGTTTCATAAAATATTTTGTAAAAAAAAAATTAATATGAAGTGTAACTCCATTCTCTACAAACAAAGAATCATTCGATTCGTTATACAGTATTCCAGTCCCAAGAGGATTCATTACTCGCTTCAATCGTCATGTGACTATACCAGCGCTCGAGGCTGCACTGACTAAATAGAGAAGCTGACACGGACCAGCCCCTATCAGATAAGTCGCCAGTCTGAGCGAGTTCGCGATTTGATAAAGATGGTCTATTTTGATTTAGCTGTATTTGGTATTCGTTAAAGACCCAATAAGTAAGGTTACGAATGAAAGTGATTAATTAAAATGAATAACGTTTATTATTTATTTAAAAACTCCGTTTTTTTTTATTAAAACTGCAAGAAAAACTTGAAATTAAACGGTTAGGAGCACATAAGCCTAGTGACTTTACGTTTATGTAGGGGGATGGGAAGAATAAAACTTTTTTTAATGTGTAGTTTGGTAGACAATAATAGTGGTTAATTATGTATGAGTGAAGAAACACAAAGCTTATTTTGTTTTCATTTATTATTTGGTTTGTACAAGTAATGTCTCCACTTGTTAGGTTTAAATCAAAACCTGTATTTTTTTAAGAATTAATAGCCGGAGCTATTATTTATGCTTGTTAGTAGGGAATTACTCCACTAGATATCATATTCTGAAAATTGAAAAATGACACCTGGACACGGGTTCGATTCCCGTGTCCAGGTGTCATTTTTCAATTTTCAGAATACTGTATTTTTTTATTTATTTTTTTTAGATTTGTTTAGTGATTTTGTAATTAGAGTGATTTTTAAAAATAAGAAAACCAAAATGTATTTAATTTAATATGTTACCACGTGGCGAGAAAAAAATCATTACCAGTAAGCTTTGACCTGGCCCCACCAAAAATAAATATCATGCGCCGCCACTGTTCAACATATGGATAGCTAGGAACAGAAAGGCTTGAATAAAATCATGAGGATCTAATCATATTTATTAATAGAAAAACGGAAAATCACAAATACACTATTTGTATAGATAACGGTGATATTTTATTATAATCTAATCAAACTTTTTCAATAATTGTTCATATATCGAGTTATTTGACTCCCATAGCCAAAGAGGTATAAATACACCCGATTAAGAACCCATGCACTAGACAGCCGATGACGAGAATATCGGGGTTCGAATCTCGGTAGGGGGTAAGGGGGTACTGAGGCTTGTTTTGCCTCAATAGTTTCCCACTCTTCCTCCATGCAACTACGGGCACACTTCGTCTAAATTAAGATGGGGATGTAGGGAAGATAGAAAAGATCAGTGTTTTTGCAGTTTTTACATAAAAACATGTTTTTTGCCGAAATAAAATATTGCTCCAGTAGCAACGTTTAAGTTTAATTCTCTACACACGGTGATATCAACAGCTGTTGAATATCTGTCATGAGCATAGCTGTACAAGATGATAAACCTTTTAAACAAAAATAAAAACTTGTCATTAAATTCCAGGACACCCTTGACAGATATTCAAGAAATGTTGAGGTCACCATGTGAAGAAAATTAAACTCTAGGTTTATACTTGAGAAACATTTGATTTATTTTGAACATAGGAATGTTTTGCTATAAAAACTGCGTGATCAATGGCCTTCCATTCCACCTTACGACTACATTCCTTTACCTGGGATTCACTCATATCAGATCTTCCGATTCAAAATGTATAGGAAATGTATGATTTCTTCTCCTTCCCTTCCTCACCCGTTCCCCGACAGTAGGTTTTGTTTACTAATTTAGGCAGTACACATGAATGTATTAATGGCGGCCGCAAACCCCACGTAGCCGAGGGAGTCACGTGAAGACCAGCGAACCTTACCTCGCCCCAAGGCCAAATGTTTCCTACTCCACTGACCAGAACAACAACACACACACGGAACATTTTCTCCGCCAGCAGTCTCTCCTAGAGATCGGCGAGAGGTGAATCAACGAGCAACCTTTTGTGTTAGGTGTTTCGGTGAGGTTGGCAGCTACGTCATGACAGCTTCAAGCTGATACACAACAGGTAAGGTCAGTCCTCGATCACCTCGTGGGTTGAGTGGTCAGGGAGGTTGACTAAAGGTCATTGGAAACTAGTCCTTGGTGCTAACTACTAGGACTTGTCTGTTTAGGCTAGTAAAATCGCCTTAGTAGGTACCTCTAAGTGTTATAGCTAAGACCACTTTAACAAGAACCTTTTGAATCTATAGTTAGATTGCCTTTGTGAGTATGCTATATAGTAAGATCACCTTAACAATGAATTTTTGGGGCTATAGCTATATTGCCTTAGGAAGCATCTACACGTGTGATAGTGAGATTACTTCAAGAGCCTTTTAGAGCTAAAGTTAGATCAACTTAGCAAGTATCTTTAAGTATTATATTAATAACGCGTATTAGATATATGGACAAATCACCATAGCAAGAACCTTTTTCTATAGTTTGATTACCTTAAGACAATTAAATGTAGCGCAGTAATCATCGACAAAAGGATAAACCATAGTATTAGACATAAAGTTTGAAACTCACGTCATATCAAAAGTGGCACGCAAAACCAAGAGGTTGGCGTATGTATGCATAAAAGTAGTTCTCGTTACCTGGGCTATCATATAAGTTTATTCACATAGTGAACCAACAAGAACTGTTGTTGTTTTATGTTAAGTTTGTTTGTAAGTACAGGGATATTATCACCTATTGTAATGTGTTCGTTAACGTCCCCTCCCCCACCATCACAGACTTGACATACTCAGCAACGTAATAGTGGTTTTGACGTTTGTTGTCAATAAGGAGGAATGCCAGTTGTTTTTGTTAGGTGGAAAAAGGGGGATTATTTTTCCGAACTGTGGCAACCTACGCTATGCCTTGTTTAAGGTTCACATCCTGACCACTGCTGTTGAACGTTGGATCAACCGGACTAGATATGTAAATACTAATGTGACGTCCGTGTGTGTGTGTGTGTATGTGTCCTCCCTCCTCAAACACACCAGAACCAGGAACCTTCTCACGGCAGTTCCAGATGCATGCAGAATCTTATGCACAAACTCACGGGAGCTCCATGTGACTTCATAATAACAAGCCATCTCTCAGTATTTACAGGTACCAGCAAAACCAGGAACCATCTCATGGCAGTTTCAGGTGCATGCATAACCATGAACCATCACACGGCAGTTCCGGGTGTTAACCAAACAAGTAATCATCACACGAAAGTTCCAGTCAGTCGCGGACCCAGAAAAAAATGATAGGAGGGGCACAATGGTACAAATAATCATGTTGTTGTTACGTTACATCCTTCTAAAAAACTGCGTATATCTATAAGATTTTTTTTAAAAAGTGGTATAAATCTAGGTCATATAAAAGTGTTAATGATTTGGGTGATAAATAGTTAATTATCTCAGTATAAATGTTAAGGGATATTTTGTTTGATAAAAATCTTATCACCAAACTTAATAGCCAGTTCTTTGAAATGAGAGAAGAAAACAAAATTAAATAAACTATAATTTAGTTTTTCGCAGATTTTTATGGCAAATATATTTATAGTATATACAACGTGTATCTAAAACACTGCATCAAACTTTGGCAGGCTATTCCTTGGGTAAAAATAGAATAATTCACATCAGCAACCTAGGATCCATCTTGAATAATAAGGGCGGTATACACCCCTAAAGATAAAACTAAAAACGACTGTTGAGGGAAATATTATGAAAACTGCTTAGGATATTACAACGAATATTTGTATACTACTTAATGAAACCTTGATCATTAATAAATTAAATGTGCTTCGGATTTTTTATCGCTCCAGAAAAATCCGTTGACCCTGACTGACTCAGGCAAGTACTTTATCCCAGGACCACCGAGAGTGACGTCATATTTTAATACCTTTTGTTGTAGCTAGACGGAATTCAAACGATTGCTGTGTATTTTCCAAGAATTGACAGGGGGGCACGTGTCCCGGTACTTTTATCTTGAATCCACCACTGGGTCCAGTTGCTAGATGAACCTGAAACCATCTCACGACACTTCCAGGCACCCGCCGAGCCAAGAACAATCTTATGACATTTTCAGGTTCCAGAAGAACAATGCGCCATTTCACGGCAGTTCCAGGTGTAAGCAGAACACTGAGCCAATATAATTATGATCCAACTCACGTCAGTTCATGGTGACACCAAAACCGTGAACCATTTCATGGCAGTTCCAGGTGCCAACATAATCATGAACCATCTCACGACACTTCCAGGCGCCCGCAGAACCATGAGCCAACTCACGGCAGTTCCGGGATACAGCAGAACCATGAGCCAACTCGCGGCAGTTCCGGGATACAGCAGAACCATGAGCCAACTTGCGGCAGTTCCGGGATACAGCAAAAACATGCACCAAATCACGGCAGCTCCAGGTACCAACACAACCATGAACCAACTTACAGCAGTTCCAGATGACAGCGGAACTATAATGCATCCCCTAACAGTTCCAGGTGCCAGAAATGCCATGAACCATATCACAATCTTCATGCTTGCTGCCTTCCTACTGCTAGGTAATGTCACATCATATAGGTACAAATACTGGCTACTTTTGTAAAATATACAATATCTACAACAACAATTATGTTTGTAAACAACTTTAAGTTGTTTCAAGTGGGTGTATAATATTTTGAAAAAAAAAATGTCTTGCCAATTCATATTGGGGTACTTCCCTACGACCCCCTGCATGTGAGAACCTCCCCCTTTCCCCACTCCTAAGAATCTAGTTATGACCTTGATTAAAATATGTTCCACCATAGTTTATAAAAAAATAGTATATTCCTAAACGCCTTCAAAGAATAGATCAACGTTACCGATCCAATTTCATATATTACTCTTTCAAAGGTTCTGATTTCAGTTGTATTTTGGTTGTCAGAATCCAGATATAGGTGTTCTTGTTGTTTCAGACACTGTAGAAAGTTTCTAGTAGAATTTTTTCAATTGCTTGAACTTTATAAATTTCAATTAGGCTCTAGTTGGTTTATAGCCCACATCAGTGGGCACGCAGGCTAAGGCGTCAATATAGTCTGGCCTGGTTTGACGGTGACGAGTAGGTTGAGGGATGTACGAGGTGATTATGATGATTATGATTTCACACTGAGATTATTTTTTCCTACTTGGCTTGACACTTTCCTTCCACGCAAACTTCAGCTACACTCACTATAAATTATTTCTTCCTCCTCCCTGTCCCATCATATCAGTACAAATATGTTCGGATATCCCCGACGGAAAGTAAGACGCGGTGAACAGAATAATTATGAGCCGCTTAAATGTTTTGTTGTATCACGCTTTATTTAGTGATTAGGGAACATTCGTTATCTACGTATTTTGTATTGGGGTATTTAACCTGAACACAGATCACATCAACACATGACTTACAAACTAACTTAACATAGGACTATATGCCTAATGTGCCTAATATTAAACACACACTCTTAGTGTCTTGATATTTACTAATTTGATATCAAGATTAACCTGTATGTTTAAAAATAATAAATGTATTTGTTAGCATCGTCGGGAATAGATCCTGGGCTCTCTAGACCAGAGGTTGACCCCTCCAACAATTTATATACACTGAGGGCAGAGGGCAGATATAATGAAAAGGGGGAAGGAAGTTGGTTGATTCAGTTTCGCATTTTAATTTATGAGAGGAGATGTGTACAGCTGTCTTTTTGAGTGAAAATAGTTTGTAATCTACATTTTTATTTCTACGTTTTCTCTCTCTCTCTTCTCTCAAATTGTTTAGTGAGTTAACCTAAAGTTAATTTTAGATGCTATCTCCACCTGCGAGGATGTATTTAATACATTGACTAATGGTTTTTTTTTTTATAAATATCACAAGGATTGTGTATTGAAGTCCATTCAGGGAAAAGAAACATATTTTTTTTAAAAGTGCTCCACGTCTAATTAACCATCCAGGCTCTACTCGTATTTACACCAATGGTACGGTGAGAAGGAAGGTAGAATTTTGAGGAATTGTAACGGGCATTTTCGTGGAGGGAGTTGGGAACTATTTAATTCAAAAAAACACTCCATTACATCAGACTGGTATTCAAACCCTGACCTCACTCATCCCCTGGCAAACCATAATAGACGAGGGCGACGCCTTTGTCCATGGAGCCACTGGTTTGGGTTGAAAGCACCCATCATCTTGTAGCTTTAGAATCTGAGATAGTAAAAGCGAAACTTGGAGCTATTATTGAAACATATCAACAGTCCATGTTTTGTGTCCTTATCAATGATTGTTTCAAATACGTGTTGCTCTCCTTACAGCTTTCCCTATGAGGGGCCAGGCTTGCCCCGAGCCCTTGACCTGTCTCCCAAGGGAGGAGTGCGTGTCCAGGCTAAGAGGTCACACCCAGGCTCAGACCGACATCCTGTTCGTCTGCAGCAGTACTCACGGGGAAAACACCATCTGCTGTCCCGCGGTGGAGTCCTTGGAGGAGTGGGACGCATCGAGCACGGTGGCTATCCCCCTCAGGAGCTCAGTGCACCCTAGCCTGCACCTCATGCCCTCCGGAGAGGCGTGTGACGTCCCCTCCCGGGACAGGATCAGGAACGGGATAGTGGCGGAGCAGGGGCAGTTCCCCTGGATGACCCTCCTCGGCTACAGATGTAATAAACCAGTGTTCAATACCACCGGGAGGTGAGACATGAGACTGCTTTGTAGGGTGGCGCGAGGGGCTGGTTCTTCAGTGGGGAGGAGAGGGGGGAAGGAGAGTATTTCCTTCTCATTGTACGAAATGAGAAATATGTTGTTATTACCACAAAGAAAGATATACAACACCTCCCTCGACTCTTACAGATTGANTTTATAGCCTTGTACGCTCTTACTTTCATACAATTTTTATCTGTTTTGCCACTTTGCCACCCTAGAAGCTCCCTCCATGTCTAACCTCATCAGGACATCTACAGAATATAAATTTTTTATGATCACTAATGAAAAGATTGACTAAATTAATTATTACTTCATCGGTATGTTTCGTAAATGACCTGACGTATGATCATATATTCAGTGGTGGAACCAGGGGGGTGTTTAGAGTGATCCTGCCCCCCTCCCCCCTTCCGAAATAAGCAAACACATTGAAACCTATATCTTAATGTTGTAAATAGATGACTCTTATATACTTTGTATGACATTGACAGAAGAACGGCTTTCAGGTATTGTATTATTACATCCCCTTCATGAAGTTCCGGTAGAAGTGAACAAGGTTGTTAGCGGTTTTACAAACAATAGTAACAGATTCTAATTTGTTGATTAAAATAAAATTTTGCAGTAATTAGATTAATGAATTTGTATGATAACCAAGTATTCGTATTGAAATATATAAAAAAAATTACAACAAAATGTTCTCGTAGATCCCTACCACCCAGGGCACAGCACTTCCTCAGGTTGCGGATAAAGGATACGGCCTTCAAATATGAAGAGTAGCTACTAATATATTGAATAAGGATTCACGGACAGCTGATAAAGGTGATCCTCCAATTTGGGGCTTGGGCATGGGCATGATGAGCCTCCAGCGTAAAAAAATATCAAGAAACATTCAAAAGTTTAACATGGCTGTCCCTGGATTAAAATATTCCGGAGATAAAATAGTCCCCCATTCCGAATCTTTGGGTTGGGACTACTTGGGGGGGAGTCATGGGATAGTAGAGCTAGAGAAGAGGCTAGAATTGAGACGTGGAATATTAGGAGCTTATAATATAGGCCAGGGGCACTACAATAAATGATAGGTGAAGTAAATAGGTTTGTATTAGTTATTGTGGCTATACAAGTGTTTAGATGGTCAGGAGGTAGTGTAGATTCAGGAAAATTCATATTTTTTTTCAAAAAAATTGAGGAATGGTATGTCAGTGGTTAAAGACATAAAATTCGTTAACAATAGGATGTAATGTGTAGTGTTAGCAGGGAGGTGGCATAATACGGTGTTAATCAATGTATATTGTCCAAGGGAAGACAAAGATGACCTGATAAAGGATAGTTTTATAAGGATCTTGAATGTCTATATGACCAGTTCCCTAACTATCCCATAAAAATTGTGATAGGTGACTTTAATGCAAAGATAGGAAAGGAAGAATTCTTTAGACCCAAATCAGGAAAATAAATCTTGCATAGTGTCAGTAATGATAATGGAATAAGATTGATACATTTTTCCACACCAAAGAACCTTATTGTGAAAAGTACTTTCATCCAGCATAAGGATATTCATAAATATACTTGGAAATACCCAGATGGGATTATATATAATCAAATCGATCACTTGCTTATAGATAAAATATTTCATAAAAGATTAATGGATGACATTCAGGTCATACAGGTCAGTCAAGTCATTTAGACTAATACTTTGTAGTAATAAAATTTAGGACCAATTTTATAGTCAGATCGTGTACGCCTCAAGTGGTGATGTACTAAACACAAGATGGAAACCTAACCTAAAATCGAATGGGATGGACCAGTTTCATATGCGAAACTAGCCCATTTCATTCGAGTTCAGGTAGGTGTTGTCTTGTTTTTAGTGTAGCACCGTACTTGAGGCTTACACAATCTGACTATGAATCTGGACCTTAGGGAACGTCTGTCTACAACAACAACAAAAAGAGGGGAAAATATAGGGCAAGTTATAAAGGTGAAAGTGGACGAAGAATCATAAATCACTGGCTATAAAATCAATTTCAGCGAAGTGAATAAAGGGCGGTAGTGAAATGTTTGTAATAGAAATTGATAAACTTATGTTTTATATGGAACCATGATGTATTACCACAGTCCAACACTTTAGTTTAGTTGGTAGTGTGTCTGCCTACATAGCTAAGGGTCTCAGGTTCAATTTCCAATATGGCCGAAAATTTATCATTGGTGAAATGTGGGTTTACCATTTCACATTGATAAATTAACGGTCGGTGACTGGATTTTGTGCCTGTCCTACTCTTAAGTTATATTATAAAGTATATGAAGCTACGACAGGTCTATCAAGCCGGTAGTGGAAAATATATAGCGTGAATAAAAAAAACTAACCCAGGCCACAGGATGGAGGCAGTAATGGATGTGAAGTAAGATGTATGACCACAAGAATGGAAGGAAAATATAGTAATATCCAATTTCATTCAAAACAGGAGATAAAACAGAGTGTAATAACTACTGAGTTTTCTCACTACTACCAAAATTCTGCAAAATTTTAGACAACATAGTTTTAAAGAGATTGGCTTAATATGCAAAGCAAATAGATCAACAACGGATCATATTTGTACTAATCGGCAAGTACTAGAAAAAAGGTAGGAAAACAACAAAATGGCACATCATTTATACATATATTTTAAAAAAGGTCAATAATTCAGTTAAAGAAATAAATTATATGAAGTATTAGCTATGTTTGGGATACCCAAAAAACTTGTCAAGCTAATTAAGGTATATTTGGCAGACACGCTTAGCAATTACACTTAACAGATATTTTCGAAACACATAATGGATTTAAGCAAGGCGATGCATTTTCCCCATTACTGTTTAATTTATCCTTAAAAATGCTATTAGGGTAATGCAATATAGTATTGAAGGCTTGACATTTTACGGTACAATGCAGCTATTATGATACGCATATAATTTAGCTTTGTTAAGTAGTAGTAAGGAATTTGTTTCAAGAAATGTGGAAACTTTACTAAAGCCTAGCAATGGAATAGGTTTAGAAGTGAACACCGTAAAGACTAAGTATATGATCACACAGAGAACACAAATTGGGGACGACAATTTAGAGATTACCGCGAACAACACATCATTTTAAAGGGTTAATTAGTTTAAATATTTAGGAACAATTTTAACTAGCAATAACGATATTAGATAGGAAATTAGAAAAATAATACAGTTGGGAAATGCGTGCTCTTACTTGGTAATTAAGTTGTTGACATCTAGCCTGCAGTCCAGGAATGTAAAACTCAGAATATAGAAAAATAATGTTACCGGTTGTTCTCTGAGAGTGTGAAAAGTGAACTCTTACCTTACATGACGAAAACAAATTAAGGATGTTCGAAAACAAGGTGCCTGGAAAGATACTTGGTCCTAAAAGGGATTAATATACTGGGGAGTAGAATATATTACATAATGATGAGTTGCATACGCTGTACTCATCACAAAACATTGTTAGGACTATCAAATCTCGCAAGTTACTGTGGGCAGGACATGCAGTTCAAATCTGAAGTTCTAGAACCGTGTTCAGGAAACCTACTGGCAAACTCAATGGGAAGATACCATTGGGAAGACCTAGACATAGATGAGAGGATAACATTAGAATGAACCTGAAAGAGACAGGGTGTATTGAAGGGGACTGGGTAGAACTAGTTCAAGATGGGGATTGGTGGCGTACTCTTGTAAGTGTGGCAATGAACTTATAGTAGCCCCATGACTTCTTTGGTGCTGACTGACAGCTTACAGCTGACTTCTGACAGTCAACATTCAGTTATATACCCAAATTTTGATTGTCAGAAGTGAAAGCTGCTAAACACATGTTTTTGTAGATCATATGGTTTGGCGTAGGGATACATAATTTGGTCTGGTAACTTTTCAAGGCCGTCACCTGTCATCTGTGAGCTGTCAGTCAGCACCAAAGAAGTCATGGGGCTACTATAGAGTTCCTAATGCCACAGAGTCAGTAAATAAGTATTAATCCTCTAACATGTTAAGTCTATGAAGTCCTATCCTTGGTAAACCATGAACGGTAGTAAGCATACCTTGCTTGTATGGTTCCAATATGGCGCAGCTTGTACGATAGGTCCATACTGTAGCACGTCAAAGTAACCTTGCTAACTTTCAAGGTAGACGGAGTGTATATATTTATTACTTTTACTGTGAGAGTGACTTTTTATTTTATGATTTATTTTTTGTATTAAAAAAACAAATTTGACAATCATCAAATTTGTGTTTTTTTACAAGTCCTTTTTTTAATTAATTAAAATTATTTTTATAAACTATCAATATTATTTATTTTTTTGTATTAAAAGCACAAATTTGACAATCATCAAAAGTGTTTTTTTTACAAGTCCCATTTTATTAGTATAATTAATTAAAATTATTTCTATAAACTATCAATATTATTAGTATTAAAATTATTATTAATTAAAACATTAGATTTATACTTGAATCAGTCTGAAAACCAATCTCTCCACCCACCTCCAACCCAAAAACCACCCTTTTATATTCTCCAATACTATTCTTCCTACCCCTCCTATTATTTTTAAATTTATTTTCTATTAGCTACTTGCTACCCGTCCAGGCTATATGCATACAACTACACTAAAGGGGGCAATGGAACTAGATAGGTAGACTTTATAAGAAATATAGCTGCACCTTCAGTACACTTGGCCGGGATTTGAACCCCAACCTCCCTATCCACTGTCAAACCAGACTGGTCTGGATATACCTGACGTTTAATAGGCCCTACACATCCTAACCTGTGTGAGTTTCCTATTTTAGGTTAGATGTTTAACAGAAGTTTAATCCTCTTCACCTGCCTCGCTGGCAGTCACATTGTTCTTACTTGCACTAGATACCATGGACCATTTATATAGTTATATACTTGTTTATATATTCTTCTTGTTTCGTTTTATATCTCGTAATCATACAATGGCGTGGCTTTATAGGAGAATGGGGTGGTATTGAACCCCTAGAGGCTTGAAATAATGTTTACTAACGAGATTTGACATGCCAAAGCATATTTGGTTCATGATGTATATTTTTAATATTTTGTTTTAGCGTCTGAGAGAATAAGATAATCTTTACATACCTATGGTAATAAGTTGTGTTTAGTAACACGTGATGTGGTTAGGAATAAAACTGATAAACTGGTCATTTTATCTTTTAATATAGTGTGACCACTTGTACTGTAGTTTAAGGTAAAGTTCTGTATTGTACATAGGGAGGGGATCCGAGAAAAATATAGGCTACTTTAATATCTTAATAACTATTATAATTGAATATTTAACAAACTCCATTCCTATTATAATTTTTATTCCTCCTTATAAAGTAACATTTGAACTAGATTTAGTTCCCAAGTAAACCATATTTACCCCTCCCCCCTTCACCTCCCTCCACTCTAGGAATACACCCCTTCCGCCAGATAGATCATACCTACACTACAGTATTCATATTTGTGATGCCAAATGTTGAGATTTGTGTAATTCTTCATATTTCAGTCGCCTCTGAATATATTGATAGGAGCTTGTTATTTCAAACAAGATTTACTTTAAAATTAAGTTAAAAGACTCCAATAGGGCTGCAAAATATTTATTTAAACTTAAATTTTGAGTAGAATATATTTTTAAAAAAATACATTGATATGTAAAATTAACTCATTATCAAGGACGTTTGACACAAATTGCCACAGTTCTGTGATTAAGTTGAGGTGTATAGGAAACTAGATCTAGTCTTCCTTAAATAAATGCAGCAATACAACAGAGAATTACTAAATTGTTTGAGGATTATTTTTGTGATTTTAAAACATTTTATTGGTGGTAATATGTTGTCACTGTTTTGTGTTCTGGCTGCAGTGAGTGATGGTAAAATTTACTTCCTGTGTGGTGGAACCCTCATCAATAGACGTTACGTCCTGACGGCAGCTCACTGCTTGCATCCAGAGGGAGCCAAGTTGTAAGTCAGATCATGTTCTCTATCTCACCGTGCACCCGGAACCTCCTGATCCTAGAGCAGCGATTCTTAACCAGGGGGCCGCGAAAGGTTTTTTGGAGGGACCTCAAAAAAATAATTTAAAATTCTATTTGCTTATTACTGAAGTCGATTATCTTAAATTTTACGTTTTTGAAGAAAGAATTCGTTGATCATAAGCATTTAAGTATAGTATACTCGAGCTTTCAGGGTAATGGAGGGGAGGGGAAGCATGGATAATATAAATAAGCCCCATCTGTTCACCAACGTCATTCAAGATTGAATGCCCTTTGTTTCTACTTATTTATGTGGAAAGGGATTTTCACCAATGGTAAATATTAAAACGAAGCAGTGAAATCTACTCCGATTCGACTCGTGCATGCAAATCGCACCAAGCAATACAATTGAAACAAGAATAGATAGATTAGTGGAAAGTGTTCAACAGCAGAGGTCCCACTAAATACACTTAGGTAAGTTAATTTCTGTTTTTTATTTGTTTGTTATTATGATCAGTAAATAAAGCCACTATTTTAGAATACATCTTAATGATTAACATTTTAATAAAAACTAAGGGACCTCGAAAATATTTTAGGATATTTATGGGGCCGCGAGTAATAAAAGATCAAGAACCGCTGTTCTGGAGCACACTGAATAATACCACCATATGTTTCTGGTAAACTAATGTTTTAAAAATATCACCCTGGAGTCTTGAGACCCTCAATACTCTGGACTAGCAACTGGGACATTCTGATAGCTCAGTGTGAGCCACTGGTACTACCAGAAGGCCCTGGCTAGCAGTGGAGAATTCTGACCTCAGAATCCAGGCATGCGTTCATGAGGGATAAATAAAGTGGGGGTCAGAAAATGTTGAAATTTCATGTTGAAAAATATGACGTTTTATGTATGTTTTGTGGTTAAATTTTGATAGTAGCCACTTCGTATTCGTAGGGTTATGAGGTTGGAAAACACCCGGAATATGGAGACTCATATACTTTCTCTCTCTAACACAATGCTTAGCAAAACTCTAACTCTCAATAGGCATATCTCACTCTTCTAAACAAAATAACTCTATACCACTGTAAAGTTAAATTACAAATGGTTGGACGAACAAATTAATTTAATAACTAAAACAAAGGGAACTCAACGCATGCCATGCTCGCAATACAACTGTAAGCGCAGCGCGCCCAGAGTGAATAATATGTTGTTAAGCTACGTTTTCCTAGCGACGCAATACATGCGCGGCGCAGTACGCAATGCGTTGAGGGGAGCGTAGTACGTATCACGCCACGCAATTGTGTTTTTCTAGACATATGTACAGCGCTTCATCGTATTTAGTCATCTCTCAGGTGTATGCGGAGCTCTCTAGTATTAAGCATATATTTTTTCTAATGAGTGTACTACCTAAGAGCAGTAGGGTGTTAGCGTTAATGCTAATGAAAGAAAAACGGGATTTGGAGGATGATGTAGACATCTTAGCAGCCTTGAAGGCTCGAAAAGGCTGTAGTGAAATGTATATGAGTAGGGACCAAATCTATCAATTCTTCGTCATCACTCCAAGAAAAGCGGGGTTGAGTAGCTTGTTGTTTCTTAGGTCCCATTTCAAACACATTCACTATACAACTAATGACTGCAACAAACACACCAAAACGTCTTAATGCGCTGCGCAGGTCGCAATTGACTGCTCCAAAGGCAGTCGGGCTGTTGCGTCGCGCGCATCACGTTGGCGCACTACGCATCGCGTTGTATAGGAAAACACTCGTATTTAACCCCTACTATTCAAGTGCTCAGCGCATTGCGTCCAACGCATTGCGTACTGCGCTGCGCATGTATTGCGTCGCTAGGAAAACGTAGCTTTAGCGGGCGGCTATATAGGTGGCGTTTTCTAGTCCGCATACAAGGCCAGATGTAAGTTTGGGCTGGGGAGGAGAGGGGAGGAAGGCAGGTCTTCCATCTCACCGTCCCTTTAGCCTAGTGCTTGGTAGCGTTCAGGCCACTGCATACATCAGTAACATCACTGCAGGTAGAATACAAAGTCAGGCTCAATGCTACCGAATGCTCGGAAGCGCGGCTAAGGCAAGCATACCCATCAAAGCAATAATACTACTAGGATTGTAGAAAAGTATTTTTACTCTTGTCTTTAAGCATGCTAAGCATGCATGGAGGGTCCACCCCTGCTGGTTAGTCTGTGCTTCAACAGTTACCATTTGGAGATCCTCACTGTTACAGACTAGCAATTGGGATATTTTGACACTAGCACGGTGTGAACCACTGATCTACTAGATTGCCCTAGTCAGCTAATACCTGAACATTAGCCTCCTGGAGACCTTTATTCGTGGTAGCCAGAATCTCATATTAATATTTTACCACCCGGGTCGGCCCTATACAGTGTGTTTTGCCATGCAAGTATTTACTAGAAGCCCCTCGTCTCCATCTTGTACTCGATAGCCTATAATACCTCTTTCTACCCTTGAGATAAAATTTAAAATCCATATAAAACAAATAACAATATTCCTATATTCAACTCCAGACAATATTGCCGCCCGCCATTATGTACACACTTATTTAAACAATCAGAGAATAGGTTGTAGGCATGTGATGAGAGGTCATTAAACTTAAAATTAAAAGTAATGGCAGGAGAGAGGGGAAGTTGAGCGGAAATAGGGAAATATCACAAACACATACAACCTGGCAATGACCAATCCTTCTGCAAGGATTTAAACTATGATGTGATTAACTAGTTACTTCATAACGTCAAGTCTGGTTATCCATGATCATAATGTTTAGCTAGTAGCCATAGCACATCTTGAACACAATATTTCCACGCCCTGGAATCTCTCCTTCTGTGCGAATGCGTGTATTGTACCCCCTGTTGGGCTGGGCCGGGCCTACGTACCGCTCTTATCCTATTTCAGGGATGATTGTCAGTTCTTGTGCTTGTTAGGGATAGTATTGCACTGAAGGTTGCTATAGTAGACCACGTGGACAGTCTCCAATCAAACCCTCTTTGTGTCAGGGAGTTGGTCCGTCTGGGCGAGCTGGACACAAACACAGAACAAGATTGTGTGGAACCGTACCCAGGAGAGAGGATCTGTGCAGACCCCGTGCTCGACATCAAAATTGAGAGAGTGGTCAAACACAAGAGCTTCAACACACCCTTCTTGAAGAACGACATTGCCCTGCTGAGACTTGTCTCCGAGGTCCCTTCATACACAGGTGAGTCACGTCCAACAAGGAATGTATATGAAACTGTGCTACAATGGTGATGCCCAGCACTTATGGGCACGTTGAAAATGACCTCGACTATCGTTTTGTTTAGTTTGCCGGTGGCAGGCAGGTCCAGATATCTTCCCTCTCTCCCTCTGCACAAATGGGGGTGCAGTTCATCTCAATTATGCCTACCCGTCCCCTACCCCACTAACGAATTTAAAAATCAGACAGTACATATGGATAGTAAGATGTACTTTAAAATCCCAAACACACAAAAACTACTTAATCTAAGGGGTTTGATATGAGGAGGTTAGTAATCAGGTTAAGCAGATAACCCGAATGGTTAGTAAGAAACGGTACTAAAAAAAATAGATATGTACAGGTTGATTCAAAAGTCTCTTTGCTTATGGAATATTTTTTAGGCTCCGTTCTGAAATGACCTTTTTTTAAGGAAGAGCATATAGATATTATTCTCCTGGCCAGATCAAGAAACTGTCGCAGATATGATTCAAAAGGAGACAATCTCTAGAAAAACAAATCACACAAGACACTGCTGGCAAACTTATTGAGAAGTTCAGAAGGGTTAGTGACCAAACAGAGACATGGTCGTTTACAAACATCCACCAATGAATGCATCTAAGTCACTGTACTGTCAGAGTTTGAAAAGAGCACAGCAATAACATCCATACAACATTCAAATTGTGCATCCTCCCTGTGTGTGGGGACTTTAGAATCAACCTTTAGATTAAATGTGTCCAGATTAATATAGTTAGGTAATGAGAAAAACACACATAAACTATTTGTGGTAAACAACCCCCAGTACACACAGTAGAGATTTGAATCTCAATCTCCTTGTCTCCCGCAGTCCGATGTTCTGCAATCCTGAGGTTTTAGACCACGTGATCAAAGGCTTAGATATCCAACAAAACACGCGAGTCTAAAAAAAAAACTGTCATCACTGTCCAGGAGTGAGTATGGAGGAATGTTATGAGAAACTCCACAAGCTATATGTCCTGCTGGGGTTCAAACTCCTGTTATCTCATAGCAATGCCACGCAACCCTATCGAACATGTGGTCCATTCGTTGATAATAATTAACTGAAGGTTTTTTTTTCTAGAGTTCATCCGCCCCATCTGCCTTCCATTCGGTTTAGACTTGAACAGGAATGAGGACAAGAAATATCAAGTGGCTGGCTGGGGAAAGACTGAGCACTGTAAGTTTACATTGTTTACATGGATGATAACTACAGGGATGTTTATTCTTATGGGCCACATTGGGCCGTAGTCCAAGGTGTCAACATTTATGGGGCCCGCTGAGATTCACATACACACAAAAGTTCTGCTTTCACCAAAATAATAATCGAATAAAATATCTTAAAGACTTAAATTAGAAAAATACCTGTCCCACTAGACTATTGGTCCTCACTGAGGTGCTAGTGGGCAACATGTCTTCCACTAATCTAGTTTTGTGTGTTCACAACTGACCCCCTCAACAGGCTAATCCAAGCATAGGTCACATAATAGCGTCCCACGTACTCATTAGTTTTGCCTTGCCAACAAGTTGTGAAAGCCATCTAGCTGATTTGCAGACTATCCATCTCTGTATTAGATAAAAGAGAAAGCACTGATTGACTGACTGACTGACTCACTCACTCATCACTAATTCTCACACTTACCACGAAGCTAGAGGGCTGAAATTTGGCACAGATGTTCCCTATAAGCTAATTAGGAAAAGTAAAGATGTTTCATTCCGATTTTTTTGTGAATAAGGGGGTGAAATCGGGGTAGCGGCCCTAATCAACAATATCGCTTTTAGAAACTATTTTTAAGCGTTTATAGGGTAGTAATAATCCGATAAGTTTGTTCTAATAATGCCTTTGAAAAAATATAGCAATTATTTTTAACCCCATAGATGCTTTTAAGGGGTGGAAAAAAATGAATACAGACAATATGTTATTACATTTTAATATGCAACTCCAAGAGACGGTAGAAGTCTGTAGTTTATATTTTGCTGAATTTTGTGGTGTTTGTAGTGTCTCTGTGAGTGAGAGGGCCTGGCCCGAGGTGGTGTGTGGTGATGAGGAGTGGTGGGAGGAGAGGGGGAGACCTGTCCAGTCGCGCTCAGCTGATAACGCCCCAGGCAGTAGGCAAGGGGGCCTGCCGAAATAAAACTCCCTATGAGAAACGATACCTGGTCACCTCCTCGCGGTGTTTCTCGGGTAGCACTAAGATCCATGCCATTAAGCCTCAAACAAAAATTTCTCATTTTCATCCAAAAATAAATAATAACACAATATCCCGTGCGAAGAACGGGCATTCAGCTAGTTCAACATAAAAGACACCGCCACGTAACTAGTCTAAAGCCTTGTATAAGTCAAGAGACTTTTGAAAGTGGAAACTCACCCACCATGCTAGGATTTGACATCCACTTGCCTGTGGAACAGATACCTATCACGATACTCCTCTAACCCATCATGGCTGTGTCCTTCGAGCTTAGCGACTCACTTTTACATGTTCAGCGGGCAATTTAGGGACCAATAACCCCGTGCCCACTATCGATATCTGTCATCACTGGACCACTTGAAAAAAAAAACCTTCCTTGGCCAGCTTCCATCGATGGGAGGAGTTGTCTCCTCCTTCCGTGAGTGCTGGACGCTCACGCAGGGGCGTTAACCTCTCGAAGAAGGTCGGTCACCTAGACCCAGGAATTATACTAAAAACATCTTTCAGCCTGAGTTGCCCAGCGGGGACCTCGTGAAGGTGGCCTGATCAACTTTCTCGGTAGTTATTGGCTACCAACCGCTTAGTGTGTGGTGAGTAGAGAGGGCCTCCTCCCCTTCTCCTCCATTCACTCTCTTACAGACAACCTCGGCAGAGATTCAGCCAACCTTCCGTTAATACCCTCTGGACGTTGCCTGGGTGCCACCTCTAGTAGGCACTGAGCACATCTCATACCCATGAGTTTCCAACCCCAACAATTGTTTGACCATTTATGAGCAGGGGGTGAAGACAAAATGATAAAAAAAATTAACTGGCTGACACGAGAGGACAAAGTGGTGGGTATTCAAGTGGCAGACACTCAGAAACGACGTGGACTAAGTGCCCGACAAGAGCAGGACCATGAGATAGACATCCAACTGGTAGACAGAATGAAAACAATTTCAGTGTTTGGAAGGTTGGGTGGGTCAAGTGCTCAACACGAATTGAACCAACTGGTATTTTTTAGCATCACGTCTTACTACCTGTTCAGGTTATACGCCTATGTACTAATTACACTGATGGGCTAGGGATTATGAATGCTTAATTTTATAGAAAATACATCCACATTTTCGTGGAGGGAGAGTGGAAAACCATTTAGGAAAGCCACGCGAAGTGCACCCGGTGGGGATCGAACCCCAATCTCCCCATCTTTGGCAGTCTAGTCCAACATGAGATTAGCGCGTTAGACCACGTGGCCACCGAAGCGGGTGAACCATCTTTTAGACACTCAAAAACGAAATGGGCCAGATGGCCGACACGACTTCAAGATAGATCCAGTTGAGATTGGGCTAATTGACAGATCATCAATTAGTATAAGACATTATTTTACCTGTTTATTCGTAAATCATTGTTATAATGTAATAATTATGGCAGTATATAAAGTTTATTTTCATCTTTTATGGAGTGATTAGCTAGCAGGAGTCTCCAAACTACAACAAACAATTATTTATTCAAAATTATAACAAAGCTAGTGTTATTATATTACATTTTAAAGAGTGCAACGTGTAGGTAAATATTAACATTAAAAAACACAATAGGTTATTTAAGTTTGTACATGTATACGTTTACCCCACCCTGTGATGGATTTATCAAATCCAGGAGAAGGAACACATTATTGAAGGGAGGAAGGGGGACCCTTCAAGCCCCTAACTTTCTACGTCATGTTTTTTTAATCACGTCTTACTACCTGTTCAGGTTATACGTATATACGATAATTACTCTAATGGGGTAGGAATGATTAAGGAAGCATTTTAGAAGAAATCCACCCACACTTGCTTGGAAGGAAAGGTGTAAATCATTTAGTAAAAACAAACCCCAGTAAACCCTACCAGGATTTGAACCCCAATCTCCCCCATCTTCAATAGGCCAGTCTAACATGAGAACCTTAAACCATTCGGTTACTGAAGTGGGTTCCACGCCCTATTTATCACTTTGTTCGTATTGATTTAACTTGCATGTCACTTGAGTCACTATTAACTATATTAATCTCTATGTTCGTCTACCAGTTGGTCCTCTCATATCGGCCTATTGGCTGTCTATCACTTTAACCTCCCATATGGGAGCTTGTCTAGCAGTTGGTCCTATCATGTCAGCCACTTGGCTGTCTATCAATTTAACCTCCCTTATGGGAGCTTGTCTAGCAGTTGGTCCTATCATGTCAGCCACTTGGCTGTCTATCACTTTAACCTCTCATATGGGAGCTTGTCTATCAGTTGGTCCTATCATGTCAGCCACTTGGCTGTCTATCACTTTAACCTCTCATATGGGAGCTTGTCTAGCATTTGGTCCTCTCATGTCAGCCACTTTGCTGTCTATCATTTTAAACTCCCATATGGGAGCTTGTTTAGCATTTGGTCCTCTCATGTCGGCCACTTGGCTGTCTATCACTTTAACCTCCCATATGGGAGCTTGTTTAGCAGTTGGTCCTTTCATGCCAGCCACTTACCTGTCATCACTTTATCCTCCCATATGGGAGCTTGTCTAGCAGTTGGTCCTCTCATGTCAGCCACTTGCCTGTCATCACTTTAAGCTCCCATATGGGAGCTTGTCTAGCATTTGGTCTTCTCATGTCAACCACTTTGCTGTCTATCATTTTAACCTCCCATATGGGAGCTTGTTTAGCAGTTGGTCCTCTCATGTCGGCCAATTGGCTGTCATCACTTTAACCTCCCATATGGGAGCTTGTCTAGCAGTTGGTCCTATCATGTCAGCCACTTGGCTGTTTATCACTTTAACCTACCATATGGGAGCTTGTCTAGCAGTTGGTCCTATCATGTCAGCCACTTGGCTGTTTATCACTTTAACCTCCCATATGGGAGCTTGTCTAGCAGTTGGTCCTCCTCGTGTCAGCCACTTGCTCCACGCCATTTCCGGGTGTCTAGCAGTTGGCGTGTCTTCCAATTTGTTCTTTAGTATTAGCAAATTAACTATCACTTGGTCATCCTAAATGTGAAGCTTTCTAGCATTTAGTACAAGTCGTTTTGGTGTATGGTGCCACGAGCAGAAATATAATTCTAGCCTCCCATGGAGTACCAAAGACCGCACTGACTATAAACGTGAACTAACATTTGAGTTCTGACTGCTGTATAGCGAAATATGTTTAGTTTTTTAAAACAATTTTAGCCAAACCACTTATGATATTATTTTTAAAACTCATCAATTTTTCTTCGCAATAATTTGGGGTGAAAAAAAATCATTACCTACGTGGTTGTGGTCAAAGAGTAAATTGTCAAGTAATTGAATTTAAAAATTTGATGTCAAACACGCTGTTTTTTGTAGTATTTGATGTCTAAATATATTTAATTTTCATCGAAAATTTATTGATTTCCACCACCCTCTTCTGAGATCTAGAATGTGCCCCTGCTCCAAAAAAAAGAGTAGGGGATTCTTGTACTAGGCGAATCACTGAGAGAATTAGAATATGTTTTTCTATAAATAAAAGTATACAAAACACATTTTGATATACATTCAACTTTGATGGCGGTATGGATGTTCAAAAAGTGATTGAATGTGCGAATAGGTTCTTTCAAAGGTGATTTGTAGGAATCATTCTTGAGTGAGTGCTTGCATTTTTGTTGCTGCTTATTCTTGACTGCAATTTTCATCTCAAAGGGATGGAAAGACGGTAATAGCCTTGAGTGGTGAACGTGGAGCACACCATACCCTTATAAGAAGAGTATATTGACGCCGCTCACATGTGTGTGATGTTGCAGATAACACGGTCGGAAGTGCCAAACTGATGTATACGTTTCTCCAGAATGTTCCTCTAGAAGACTGTGACTCCAGCCAAGCCCCAGAAGTGCGGCCACTGGATCAGACTCAGCTCTGCGCTGGAGGTAATACGAGACTAATATTTTAAGGTTTGAATAGTAAAGTCTCTACAAATAGGAACGACTAGAGACCAGACTCAGCTCTGCGCTGGAGGTAATACGAGACTAATATTTTAAGGTTTGAATAGTAAAGTATCTACAAATAGGAACGACTAGCGTGTCTTCGAATACATGGCCACAATAATTAAATCTAGTCACACCATACTGGCATAGTGACCTTAAGTTTTGAGGGTTACAGTATAGAAATTCAAGAGCTTGTAAAAAAGCAAACATTTTCATCCAAGTTTCCCGGCCAGTCAGCATAGGTAGAGAGATAGAAAAATGAGTCGGAAAAGAGCAGAGTAAATTTGTTGGTGATATTTTTGTAAGCACTTCATATCTTACAGACTGTGTGAGTTATCTGTTCATTTACGATAGCGGAATAAAAAGGAGAAATGCATGTATTGTTTAGCAGAAGTGTGTCTACATTCTTGTGAAGGGAGAGTAAGGAACCACTTAATGAAAAACACCATCAATATATTTAATCAAGGTTCAGATCCAGACTAGACAAGCTTAGTGTTTAGTCTGAGTGTTCACTGATTCAGTCGAAATAAATTAATTCCCAACTATAGCTCATAATTATGAACTTGTTAAAGCAGTGTCATATTTCATTGTGCAATGGTTGATGGCCTAGAGCTCTTCCCCTAACTTCATTCTTCTTGCCAATATGAAGTAAGTTATGTTGCTGGTGTCTAGCAAGTTTGGTTTACTGTAGCTAAGTCACCATCTTATCTTCCTCCAGGGAATCTAGGCAAGGATGCATGCCGCGGGGACAGTGGGGGACCCCTTATAGACAAGAGAGAGAGCCCCACAACCTCCCAGGTGCAGACCTATCAGCTGGGGATAGTCTCATTTGGCTCCATACCCTGTGGCTCCAACAAAGCCCCTAGCGTCTTCACCCGCGTCTCTGAGTATCTCGACTGGATCCTGGATAACATACACCCCTGAGTGGCAAAAAGTTCTAGACGATAGATAGTGTACACCCCTAAGTGACAATAAGGGCTAGATAATGGATAATCTACACCCTTGAGGGACTACCAGGGCTATACCCTGGATAATATACACGCTTGAGTTACCACCAGGGCTGAACTTTGGATAATATATATACCCGTGAGGGATAACAAGAACAACAGCTCAGACAAGGAATAAATCCTAGATATTATACACCCCTACGTGACAATACATAGCTGATACAACCACAGCTAGGCTAATCCTATACATAACACAGAGTGATAAGCTATGCTATCGATAAGCTGCTAAGAAGACAAAATCGCGGTATGATGCGCCCCCAAATACATTTCTTTCATAATTGAAGGGCTACATGCAAGAACCAGTCCAGCAAGAGGTAAAAAAAATTATTAATATTAAAAGGTTCCACCTGAAATTTTTATGGGATTCTTGGTTTAATTGAAGTGTGAAATGGAACTGTCGAATATTCATCGTTAATAACAAACTTTATCTGTTAAGATTTATATTTTAAAACAAAGTTATCGCATTTGAGAGTAATACAAGTCATGTCCAAACATTAAAATATGAAGTAGATTCCTTAGTAAATGAACGTTGATGAAGAGTGGTTTTCGGTCATTTCGAGTTTTTCACAGAATGCCGAAAACACTAAGACTAGCTCTGTTGGGACTGTGAACAACCCTTATCTATCAGTTTGCAATACCTATAAATTAAAAAAAGAGAACTACTTTGAAATTCTTCACTTTGTTTCATATTTATGCAATATGAGTACATAAAAGAATTGATGAGTTTCTATGAACCCTAACGTTCTCATACATTTTTGGAAGGTATCCATTATTTCAATGAAGACTGATGTGTGGCCTAACTGGTGGGAAGACGCGGTGACCAAAAATAAAATAAAGACTGATGGCAGCTATAAATACTGTGCATTGGTGCATTCAGCGTGATTAGTGGCATAATCTATAAACACAAAAGTGAAGGTCATTGCTGAGATACAAAGCCAAGCTTTGCTAATTTGATGTTGGTTTATTATATTAATTTTGAAACAATAAATCAGGATAAAAAGTGAGGATATAAAATAAAGCAGGATGTTTAGATCAATATAAAAACACAAATTAAGACATAACATTTTACCATTGTCCTGGTTTGCAATGGGATGAAGAAAAACGAAACACGTGAGTCAAAGCAGCAACAGAAATAATTAAATAAAAAAAAAATATATATATATACAACACTAAGATCACTATTAATTTATAAAAATGTATTTTGCATACTATATTAAAAAAAAGAGTTAAAATAAGGCTAGCACTACAATGTGAATGATTCTATTGTAGATAGTTTTGGAATATGTGTGATAATATAGATAGAATATTAAAATGAATTAATTTAATCAAGTGATGTGAAAAACTGTGACTAAAATACAAAGAAAAAGTTGAATTTTTAAAAAATAATATAAAAAAACATCCAAGAAATAAAAATGTACAAATTTTGTTGAGTACATAAAAAAGTGCTTAGAAAACAATTGAATAAAAGAGATGGGGGAGAATACATAATGTTTTATTTGGTTGAGTTTAATATGTACAGTAAAAAATCTGTTTAGTGGAGTGGATATATTTCGTAATTTCTATTTTTTTAATTTGCCAGCTCCAAGCATATTAGTCATATTATTTGAAATTAGCTTTGTTCAATAGTTTACAGAGCTAAAAGACTTGTGGTGATATATTTTAACTGACTTTCTGGTATCAGGACCTGACTTAAAGAGTTTAAACTTGAAAGTACTTTCAAGTTTATTATTTCTAACTTTGCAAACATGAATGCCAGTTTGATAAATAATTTATTTATTGAGAGGTTTTAAGTTCAAAAAAGTATATATTTTATTAGTTTGATGTTCCCTAGCAGGTAAATGATATAGAGATTTAATAGTTATATTTTGAATATTAGATGATTCTTTAGGTTCGACTTGGTTGCCAAACCCCAAATATTTATTTATTAATTAGATAAAGATATACCACAGAAAAATAGTCTGTTTAACTGGATTAGTTTAAGCATAAGCACATCTGCTAATAATTACTCCTGATATTGGAATTAGTGTCTTAGCTATATTGTTTTTGTGAATGTCCCATAACATATGTTTGTCATTTGTCAATAGTTTTGGACCCAGGTATATGATAATGGAGTCTACAAATTACAAGACCTCATTTTACATTAGTTTAGATTTTTAATAATATAAATAAAGAGTTCGTTGACAGAATCCATTGCAGCGATTTCTTCATATTATTGAACAAAAATGTATTCTAAACTTTTTATTGGGAAAAGATCTCTATAAAAAGCATTCACTCGACTTTATAATAGCTTACTAGTCAAAGGCTATAAAATTTACATAGATCTTTTGGTGTCTAATTTGAATCAAAACGTTTATTTTCCCCTCGAACCACGATGAGAACTTTAAAATAACCCCTCTTCCAGCTTTCTATCTATTTGTGGCACCAAAACACTCAAATAAAAATTAGTTATTACTTTTAACCAAAGACAAATGTTTTATCAATCCACATATAACAATACACAAATCATGGTTTCCATGATGATGTACACAAATAATGATTGTACAAATGGGCCCTTGCGTACACAAAATGAAAAGATGGAAAATTAGCTAGGAAATTTGGGTTTTGTTTTAAGCTACTATTTTTCCCAACATCCTAGCTCCTTAACCTGAGAGGTCTCTAGTCAAAATCTGTTCAGCCATTTCCTAGTCATTTCTATTACCTCACACGGGCTTAACAAATTAGAGAGAGAGAGATAGAGAGAGAGAGAGAGTGAGAAAGAAAGTTTAAGAGAGAGAGTGTTTGAGGGAGGGAGCTATTAAGAGAAATTGAGAGAATGAGTTTGAGAAAGAGAGTTTAAGATAGGGTGAGATTGAAATAGAATGTGTGATAGTGATTTTGAGAAAGTTTGAAATAAAAGGAGTTTGAGAGAGAGGGAATTTGAAAGAGAGTGTCTGAGAAAGAGAGCGAACGTTTGTGAGAAAGCGTTCAAGAGGTAGAGCGTTTTAGAGAGAGGGCGTTTGATTGAGAGAAAGAGTGTTTGATTGAGAGAGAGAGAGCGTTTGAGAGAGAACTTAAGAGAGAGAGAGTATAATAAAAATAATGTGAGAGAAATTGTGGCATAGAGAGTGTGTGAGAAAGAGGGATAAAGTGTGTGAGAGAGAATGAAAGAATATGTTATATTATATTAATTATATGTGAGAGTGTTATAGATTGTGTGTGTGTGTGTGTGTGTGTGTGAGGGGAGAGAGTGTGTCAGATAGAAAGAGAGTGCGTATATGTGTGACCGTGAGAGTGTCAGATAGAAAGAGAGAATGTGAAACTATAGACGTGGCACACCAAACATTATGGTTCTTTGAAATATACAAAATTAAGTATCAACTAGAATCTGTAGATTGTAAGCAAATACCTACAAGCAAAACGCTCTCACAAACAAAAAAAAACATTCTTCATGGTTGTGATCTTACAATACTGGCAACAACGACAGCCCAGCATTGCCAAATTTAATATAAATTTGAAGGAAGACTGATCACACGGAAAACAAAAGAATGACAACGCTGTTGCTCAATAGTATTATTATTATTATTATTATTATTTAGCACCGCGTCTTACTACCCGTTCGGGTTATACTCTTGAGTACTAATTACGTTAATGGATTAGGAATTGGGAAGGTTGAATTTAGAGGAAGTGAACCCGCAATTGCGTGGAGGGAGAGTGGAAAACCATTTAAGAAAAACCCCCCTCAGTTCACCCGACCGAGATTCGAACCTCAATCTCCCCGTCCTCGGCAGTCGAGCTCAACACGACTAGCGCGTTAGCCAACTACGCCACCGAGGCGGGTTTGTTCAATAGTAAGCATGCATTTACCTCAACAATGATTTTATATGTAGTTCTTTTACAAAACATTTTATGGACGCAATTCGATTTTGTCGCCCCAAAGTTGGAAATGATATGTGCCTCCCCCAGCCCCCAAGGTGTTTTCCCCAAAATGGGGGGGGNTATTAATAATATTTATCCCCTCATTCAATTAATTGCACTCACTGCGTGCGGCAAGCTTTTATAGTTTCTATTCGGCGTGTATGTGCTAGGAGCCTATGAGCATCAAGAAGGTAGTTTACGATCGAGCTTACAAACTTTTTATTACTAGAGACATCTAGTAGTGTTTAAGACAACTACTTAGTTAAACCACTCTTAGTTCTAGTATACGCTACTAGATATAATATAATTCGTAATTTTGTACTAAGTCAACATGGTCCAACGAATTTCATCCCAAGGACCAAATCTGATTATCAGTTTGCACCGCGGGCCGAGGGTATTATATTATTAGAAATACCATAAACAATAATTTAAGTCTTCAAACAACACTTCAATTACTTTTAATATCTGTATTTTTAGTTGGTAAAATCTTTATAATTTTAACGCTAAAAATTTAATTAATCTCCTTGAAATGCACTATGAATTATAGACGCACAAACACTTTCCTAAAACAACTTAGCATTATAAGTATGTATGTAGTTACATATTTTTAATAATCAAACACAAGCTTAATAAAATGCAATCATGACTTTCAAATAAATCTTTTTATATCTATAAATCATTAACAATTTCACACTTTCTGTCACCGAGGGTGTCCCTTTAATTTTCCCCCCCAGAATACTGTGAGAGCCACATTTTCGGAGCTGCCAGTTCAGCCATACTAATGAAAATGATACTCATCTTAGAATAAGGATGCTTATTTCTAAACTACCATCTAACCTCAACACCAATGGAGTATCAGAGGAGGGGGTTTTTTTCGTGAAATTTTCCAAAAGTTTTGCATTTTAACTTGATATTTTTAATTAAAATATATTTCCAAAACGACCAAAAATAATTAACTCTGAGTGATGGCTGTGAGTAATTTTAACACACTAATTGGGTGTGATTAATTATGAAACTAACACTAGTCATTCTTAATCTCTTTTAATAGATTAAATTTTTAGTTGAATAATTTAGTTCATATTTAAAGAAGCTACAAGTTAATTTTAGAAATAATAATCTATGCAAAGACGAGCGATAACAAATTACAAGGTACTTTACAGTTGTATTTCCTAGGGTGGTCTATAAGAAATTTTGCTATTTAAAGTGACGTTGAAGAACCTCTAAGGAAAGTTTAGTACACCGGTTAGCTTAAACTTCTGGTTTAAATAATTCCCAACTTGAATTCTAAATAGCTTGAGTTTTGAGGCCTTAATTTTTAAAGCTTTTGTTGAGTATTTCTTTTATATTTTCTTTGATTATTTAAATAGAGAGTATTAAATTTAAATGTTCTTGTTTATTTTATTTTATTTTAATATTCTATTCAATAAAAGTGTTAAGGTACCCTGTGAATATTATGTTTCCATTGTTTGAAATTATTTCCCACTTCTTCTCTTACATCCGAGAAGATAAAGCTTGTTTTGTAGTAGGATATACTTAATTTTAAAATAATTTTCTGCCACTTACATACCACCCAGACACCAGTCCCCCCCCCCCCCC
>CABFWB010000907.1:34546-49603 GCA_902151455.1 Timema bartmani
AAAAAAAAAAAAAAAGTCAAGTGCTTCCCCTATAATTCAAAATCGTTACTATACTTATTATTTTAAACAGTGTTAGACGATCTTCTCTCCATATTATTGTGAATGAAAATAAATTAATGTATCTGATTTTAACATCAGAGCGTGATCATGCCACGGACGAACATCGAAACCTAGTGTTTTAATTCACAATGTAATTGTAAAATATTTACAAATTAGAAGAATAAAAGGAAAAGTAAAGGGTGGCAAATTGCATAATAACACTGGTCAACAAAGACTTTGTCCCAGAGCAACTAAAGGGTAATCTAAATATAATTTTTTTCGCTGATTTCTAAACGGGTTTCATAATTTTTACATCACGTATAGTTTTAACTCTCTCCCAACCAGAGTAGTTAAGTATTTAGTAATCGCAGTTAATTTGACAGAAGGAAACCCCCGCTTTATGGCAACCCCTTCAAACCTCTCTTTACGACCACAAGCTGTTCAAGGCCATGCTAATTACCTACTTTGTATATGTTGAGTCAAATTTTTGCTTGCTTATTGCCTAAGTAAGCACTCCTGGCCAGTTGGTAGTCAGAGTTCATTCTGTAAACATCTAATGTTGCGTGTTTCTTTATCATAAACTGTTATTTATGTAGTTCACTGTACATTTTATAGTGATTAGAATATTAAGTGATACAATGCCCAGAAATTGTGTCAATTATCCGGACTCTTTTTGCTACATTTATGGTAAGATAACATTTAAAAATTGCAAACGTGGTTTTACTCCACTCATTAAGAAGTGCTATAAGCTTTACTTTGGATGCAAAATTGGTGACCAAATTGGTGCGTCAAACTTCTCACCGGTTGGTCAAAGGGTTCTTGGCACATGAATTTTGCTGTTCCAATGATTTGGCGGGAACCAAAAAATCACTTTACAGATTGTTACTTTTGTCTTACGAACATTTCGGACATCAGTTATAAATCAAAGCACATTGTTACCTACCCTAATTTACCATCTGCCATGAGGCTTGTACCTCATAGTGAAGAATTTCCTGTGCCAAAACCTCCAGAAAATGTCATACTTGGTGATGATGAACAAGAGGAAGAGCCTGTAGATTGTAGAGCATAGTTATGATGATGTAAGGTTTGATCCAACTTTTGAAGCTTCCTGTTTATCTTCTGAACCACATTTACTCAATCAAGGAAATCTCAATGATCTTGCCCAATATTTGAACCTATCTAAATGTCAATCTGAACTCTTAGGCTCCAGATTGAAAGGCTAAAATCTCCTCCACAAAGGAACAAAAGTATGTGTTTTTAGAGAAATGCATAGTGACTTTAAGAATTTACTTTCCCTTGAAGATGGACTTTTTTGTTTACAATTATGTTTGTTCAGTTATGGAAGAACTTGGTCACGAGTATAAAATAGAGGATTAGCGTTTATTTATAGATTCTTCTAAAGATAGCTTGAAAGCTGTGCCTCTCCACAATGGAAATAAGTTTCCATCAGTGCCACTAGTTTATGCTGCCGTTATGAAATACACATATGCAAGCATGAAACTCCTACTGGAAAAAATAAAGCATGAAGGATACAAATTAAATGTCTGTGGTGACTTAAAAATCATTGCTCTTTTGCTTGGACCTCAACTTGGTTTCACGAATAGTACTGCTGTTTTCTTTGTGAGTGGAATAGCAGAGACAGGATAAATCATTACACCCAGAAACAATGGCCGAAGCGAACGTCACTAACCCCAGGAAATAAGGTTATAAATACACCAATTGTTGATTCGGATAAAGTGTGTTTACCTCCCCCACATATAAAGCTTGGTCTTATATAAATAACTTTGTTAAAGCAATGGATTGAAGTGGATCTGGATGTACTTACTTAATTTTTAAAAATCCCAAGGATCGGTAATGCAAAGATCAAAGAGGGGTTCTTTGTAGGACCTCAAATAAGATAACTAATTCAAGATGAGAACTTCGAGGGTCAGTTGAACGAAGATGAAAAAGTTGCATAGGAATATTTCAAGGGTATTTGCCTGAACTTCTTAGGGAAACATAAGGCAGACAACTACAAAGAAATACTGGATGATCTCTTAAAATCTTACAAGACCTTGGGATGTAACATGTCTTTGAAAATACATTTCTTGGATTCACACCTGGATTTCTTCCCAGAAAATCTTGGAGCAGTCAGCGACAAACATGGCGAATGATTCCACCAAGATATTTCTGGCATTGAAAAGCGGTACCAGGGCAAGTGGAGCCCAAATATACTTTTGTTGCACCCTTAAAAGTGGTGCTCGTTAGGCAAAATACAGCAAAAAATAATACACTTATAGCTTTTAGGTAAGATAGTATTGGCTATGTATGTATTCGAATAAATTGAAAATTGACATCTAGACACCGGAATCGAACTCGGAACGTTTGGCTTAGCGTACTAATGCTCTTCCACTGATCTCCGTAACAATTATTCATCCCCAAGCTTCACCTTTCATATATATTTAATCGTATAACATTGCTTTATTTTATATGTATGTGTTCTAAATGAACATAATATTGTAAACTTTGAATGGGTGTCACTCAAAATTCTTAGGTGATAGAGAAATTCTCAAAATATATTTGAGTTCAACACAGAAAAATACTATTAGATTCACCTGTTTTCCTTCTTGGGGCAAAAAAATATTTTGACCAGTGTAATTAGTCCACGAATTAGACGGTTAGCACGTACTAAAGATCCGGACAGACAGACAAAATGCCAAATGGCTAAGTTAAAAAAGAATTTTGCGTTGCTAGGTCAAATATAATCATAGTAAGGACCAAAGTATTCTTAACACAACAACAATAGATTAAAAGTGATGAAAAATTCCGTTACCAAGAAACATTATAGTAAAAAATAAGTCCTAAATATTTAACCTGTCTAACGTGTTTAAAATTAATTGTGACTAAACTTGAACTGCAATTAAGTGTCCAAATTATTTTCAGGTCTGGTGAACCTTTGCTTTTTTCTATATCCTAAGTTAATTTATTTAGTCTATGCTCCTCATTTGGTACCTAATAATAGTTGTGGTTTTTTATTCATTTTATCTTCGTATGTCTCCAAAACCAAGGTGATAGTTTTTTAAAAGGATGGATCAGGAAATGATACCAACTTGGTATAAATTGAAAACTTTTAGAACAAATGAGTGATTTTGTGTATATGGGCAAAATATGTTGTGAAAATGGAAGGAAAGATGGTGAAATCAACAAACGGGTGAATGCACCTCGGAGAGTAGTTGGATGTATGTAGACTACTGTATCACAAATAATTAAATAGTATCGAAAGAGGCAAGGATGGCAGTATGTAAAAGTATGTTAAGACCAACATTGCTGTATGGATGTGAAGCGTGGATTTGTCAGGAGAAACACAAGAGCAAGGTGAGTGCGGTTGGAATGAGATATCTGGGAAATGTATGTGGAAAAAACTCGTATGGGCTGATTCAGTAATGAATGGGTGCTGAAGGAGTGTAGTTTGAAAGCTAATCCAATCGGTTGATGGAAAAGAGGCATCTTATGTTGGTTTGGGTATGTTGAGAGGATGAGTGTGGATCGAGTGACGAAAAAGATATATGATGGAAGCGTGTGGATCAAAAGGAAGGAGTAAGGCATTTAAGTTGTGGTCAAATGTGTTAGAGAAATGTGTGAAAAAGAGACATAGGCCTATTAATAGTTTCTAGAATAAAAGAGCATGCATGCAAGAATAAGGAAGTGTGTGTAAATTATGTCTGAAGTGGTTTTATGGTCTACACCAAAATGAAGCTGAAAGGCAGCAACATATCCCTATAGCATTAGCATTAAAACTTTCGTTTGAAGTTTTATTGGTCTAGTACTAAACAAATTCATGAAAATTATAAAACTAGCTAATTATCAAGGACGTTTCACCCGAAATAACTGAGCTTTGAGATAGAAAGTAAATGGTTAGAAACACAGATCTAGACTTACTCAAATATATAAAGATATTTTTTAATAGCTCCAAGACAGAACATTATAATGTAATTGATGATAGTTTTAATGGTTTTCAAGCTTCAGAACTTCCACTACCATAAATATAGTAGTATTGTGATATTTCCCTTCAAGTAGGCGGCGCATNTCCCCGAGACCTCGGTTGTCTCATTGGGTCTTAAATCATTCCCGCAATGCAACTAGTTGACTGCATAATGGCACCCCCATGGCGTGTAGGACAGGGGGGGAGGGGGAGCATCACTCAATATCCAACAAACGTCAAAATGTGTGACGTCATACTGATATCTCAAGGAAAGTAGCCAAGCAGAGCTGGAATCCTGGAAAGGCCTAAACGTCCCCCCGCTCCCCGTCAATGAAAAGCTAACTGAAGCTACATTTAATAAAATCCGCTTTTTAAAGGCATTAAATGAAAAATAAAGCTATGCTATTATTGAATTGTAAATAAATGATGAAATCCATGAACTATCGTAATCCATGCTCCATGCATCGTGGGCGTTCGTCTGACCATACAGTCATCTAAGGGACTAAGGGGTCGGCTAAGGTCGGCTATTTGTACGACCTGTGACGTTTCAAATCATAATACTTAAATGAACTTTTTCATTTAATAACTGCAAGACAGCGTTATTATACAGCATTGCTAAATATGAATAAATATTTTGCCCTCCATTTCGTCCCTTAAATTGTATCCTAAAAACGGCCCTGCTGTATCTCTTTGGTATCCACCTAGGTCCTAGGGGATACGGGAGGAACCCTCCATCTTGTGTCACAGTCCGACGACGTCGTTCTCTTGGATAAAAACGCGTCGCATGTAAGCCGTTGTAGTACAGGTCTTATGGAACGCGCAGTTGCCGGATTTTATCCGCTTAAGAGATTAATATTTTTTATTAGAAACGGATCAATATATACAATGTGTATACACTTTATGTAAAGTCATTTGAAGTTTGGTTTATTCATATAATTGTGTTTGTATTATTATTATCATTACTATATTAAACCCACTGTAAAAAGACACTGCACAAAATCCCGTGCTATGAGTAGGTTAGGGTTTTAATTCTGTTATGTTGAACTGAATATGGTTCATACAAATCAGTTAAAGCAAATTTTCCCCTCCTCTATCCATGCAAATGTGTGAGCACTTTCTTAAACAATTTAGTCAACTCATATATCCATTATCACATTGATTATAATATAATGAGTCGTTTATAGCCTTAGCTTTACGTTTGATAGCAACTACGATTAAATTACCAAACACCATATAGGTCTACACTTAATTAATTACCGAAACACAACACTAATAGCTCACGACTGGTAGACAGATTTCTTTTTTTTTCTTTAGGTAGGTTTCAAAAAGCTGTGTTTTGCCTTTTTAGGAGGACGTTAGTTTACATTTCCGACTGTTATTTGCAGCAGGGATTCACTTTTGCTAATATCAGCAAGGCTACATTAATTATATCTACAAATATTTTTACGTCCCGCCTGTGTTTGGCTATCAGCCACTTATACTAGTTTAAATAAAAAATATAGGCCTAGTGCTGTAATTCTGTAATTAAGGAAAAGGAAAGTTTATAAGAGTAAGTGCACCGGTATTTTCCTGGAACTATTAAAAATTCACATTGATAAAACAAGCTCCAGAATATTTTAAAGTGCATTTTTCGAAATCCCTGAATCAACACATAGGCCTAATTTGCTAACTAGCCTAATATTAAGAAAAACACAACATCCAGTCTCCCAGCCAACAATTTACCAATAATAAATCTTCGACTATGTTAGGAATGGAACCTGGGACCCCAAGCTCATTTGGCACACGCGCTACTGACTGTTGTAAGGTGTTTTGAACCATGTCAGTGAATTTGGCCAAGATTTTAATCCTGAAGACTTGATTACTAATGGTGACAAAGTGTAGTGAGTGTATACCGGTAACGTTTTAGACCGATACACCCCCACTGTGGGTAAATGGTTTCTTCACCCGAAAGTATATTTAATAATAATATAATAATGTATTGTTGTGGCACATAAAATACCCGTATATTTTCAAATATTTAACATTGTTTCGGCAATTGCATATTATTGAACTAAACAAACTATAAATATAGCCCTAATGGTTTCCATATGAATGTAAAATTGGCTGATAATTGCACTGTACGTGGGACCATTGTTATCAATTGTTATGTGGATGGGATGAGCTGACATAACTTCACTTATCAACGCCATAAATGTTATACAATAATGTACTTGTCAAGACCGGGCGGTGTATAAATCAAGCCACAAAATAACGCCACCACACATAAATGGGAGGTGCTATAGGCTCGTAGTTTTTTTTTAGAAAATAAATTTGAGCTATTCTTATAATTTCTTTCACATAGTATACCCATGTAAAATCAAAAGAAAAAAGTTTCTAGCAATACAGCTTTTTCATGTTTTACTTTAAATATTTCAAAAGGTTTTAATTTTTCTTAACCCTGTGTAAAAGATATCCGTTTCAGACTTTGCAGGCGTTGTTCGTGACTTTTACTACAGCCAACATAAAATAATTGGATTTCCCACACAATTGTAACGAGACTTATGGAGTAATAGATTTGGAAACTCGTGAAAATGAAACACAATGCTAATTTTAATATTTAGTAAAAAAATATATGGTTGAATTTTTTTAAATTAGTATTGCTCTAAAAAGATGCATCTATGAACATTAGATAATAACATGGTAAGCTAATTTAATAGAAATATCTATGTTCATTTTTAAGCTACAAAATTTCAAACTCTTTGGGGGGAAAAAGGACAACGCTTATGGGGAGACCTTTGGTTTAGAAAGAGATGGTAAGTGTCCATAAGAGCCCTACTGCAATTTGAGTGAAATGCCCTATACATAAAATGTCTAACTGTGCAACCAACTGGCAGTATGATTATGTTCCTGGGGAAAATAAGTGGTGGATAGTGCACATGCGCGAATATTGGAGAAGAAACTAAACTGTTTCCAACGCATGCGCGAGTACTTAAGCCATTTACAGACTTCAGAGTAGTTTACAAATCATTAAAAATGTACAAAGCAAAAATGACCGAAATTGAGAATTAATAGTGGAACAAAATCCACGGAAATAACCAGATGATAAATTCCTAGTAAATAAATAATTGTTAAATCACTTAACCAGGATGCAAGATTTAACGAACAACCTCCTTAAAAACACTATTCCCATCCCATTTAATCCCACCAAGAGACTAATTCATAAACAGTTTCACTCCATTTCATTAAAGCCTTTGTCACTACGGAAATCCCTGGTTATGCTGGTCTGTAAATTCACGACACTATTAAATTCTTGCTGCAGCAGTGGTTATTAGAGGGGGAGAGCGGAAAAGGGCTAGCCTAAGGTAAATCAATCCAATTCCCAAGAGAATAGAATCCTCCCACTAAATCATTTTCCCGCCCTTTAAAAAATCCTATTCAAATAAAAAAAACTAAATCCCTGCGAGCCATCACTACAATTCGACCATATCTAAAATGCCAACCCCACCTCATCCCAAGGAAAAAAAAATCCTCCAATATCTAAAGTCACAGTGCTATAATTCAAAATCACCATTTAAAACATTCACAGAGAATTTACTTACAAAACTGTATTTTATTGCCTTATTCAACGGTACCACTTCATTATACTCATTCTCATTCCACGAAGAAAAGGGTTTGCGACTGCAACCCATTACTCATGTAGCAAAATCATCCCAAACCAGCTTGGCGCTTCTGCTAAGTCTGTGCAAGAGTAGGACAATAGCTGAAAGACAGACCATTTTAACGTAACATAACAGTGCTATGATAAGACTGTTCGAATCTGTGCTATTGTCCTGTTCAGCCCCTCTCCCACTCCCCCTTTTCGACCTCCGTGTATTACCTCGAACCAAGATTCAAACCGTAACAAGCTTCCGTAGCAAAATTAAAGAGCCATAAGCGGGAAGCCGACAAACTTCCGTGTCAAAACCGGCGAGCTGGAAACCGGAAGGAATACCACTAAGCTTTCAGTCCAAAGTTGGTTTTATGAGACGTGGTCGCGTCCATACGTGAGATGTTATGGATTTGGAGGTAGCAGCAGAATATATATATATACACATTTAACATTAAAAAGGAAGAATAGGAGGCAACGTAACTGGCAAACCCGATTTTTTTGGGATGAGGTCAATAGCAAGGTGGATCAACCTTAATGCCAGATTTAAGGTTCCAGCACTTTAGTGGTCATTATAAAAACTTAACGCGAATGTTTCCAATGGACTTTGAGTTTTTAATTACTTGTAAGGAAAAAAACATATAAAAAAAATATACAAAATTGAGACAAGCCATTTCTGCTCAGACCGATTAGCCATGATTTTACGCTTTTTGGCCACTGGTGACTGTTATGCTAGCCTGCAATACCTGTTCAGGATCTCAAAGCAATCTAATGGCCAAATGGAACCAGAAGCGTGTCAGGCTTTGATTGAGGAACTAACTGAATACATACGAGTAATTATAATTAATAATATTCGAGAAATTTTAAATGAAATACCAACACATCCTCAGACAAACTTTTCTTTGTTTTATACTGATGATGTTTAATCATGTTCATAATATGGTTTCGGACTTATGCGATTGTTTCTTTATGTCTTATATGCTCTAATTATTATTTTTTTACTTTAAATAAATTTTCTCTTTAATTATTTCACTTACTTAGCTTTTCTGCCTTTATTTTATCTTCTAAATGCTTGTGATTACTGCTAGTCAGGGCCGCCTTTAGGGGTGTGCAAATAGTACGATCTCACAGGGCCCCACGATTTGGGGGGTCCCCACGCTCGCTTGGTTGACAGGGGGAACAAACAAGTTGGGCTGGAAAATTTGTGCTTGCGCACTCGTATAGGAGGCTACCTGTATAGGTGAGCTAGCAAATATTGGCAGAGTGTAATAAGAAATAAAATACAAAGTTATGTAATTTGATTTATTGAACGGGGGAAGCGATTGCATTTGTCTGTCTGTAGCGCATGCATCTCATGATAACTTTTAAACACATTAACCGATTTAATTCAAACTTGGTACTGTTGTTCTTTGTGCCTCTATACATAAAGAAATACAGGAAGATAAAATAGAACGAAGGGTTGAAGAAAAATAAACCCTTATATGTAAAAATACACGACTTCTATCTGGCATTAATTATATTACATGTATTTACCTTTTAGGGCAATTACCTGATACCTTTTAAGGCTGAAAATGGACAGATAGGTACAGACTACTGTGATAACACTTTACATAAATAATTAAGTTCTTAAATAATTTTGGGATAGNNNGGGAGTGGGGGGGCGGGGTGAGGCAAATAACTAGGTTGCCCTGGAAACGTTGTTTTCCCTGTGGCCCCACGTCTGCTAAGAGCGGCCCTGCTGATAGTTATTTAAAATCTATTTTGTTTAGAAGGAATTTCCACCCTCCATCTTCATCACATCTCTCTGAACTTTAATAGTGTAAGAAATCAGGATACCTTGCTTTTGTGCCGAATTTATACATATCCAGTTGTTGTTTTTTTCAGTCTAATATTTCGATGCACACTTGGTTTTGTCTTATTTGTGTATTTTAATTATATTTTTTAATCATTAAGGGCCACGTCGGTGGCGTAGTTAACTAACGTGCTAGTTTCATGTTGAGCTAGACTGCTGAGGACTGGGAGATCGAGGTTCGAATCTCTTTCGTGTGAACTGGGGGTGGTTTTCCATAGATAATTTTCCACTCTCCCTCAACGCAAATGCGGGTCTACTTCCTCACTTCCTCTATATTCAACTTTACCAATTCCTAACCCATTATCGTAATTAGTACTTAAGCGTATAATCCGAACGGATAGTAAGACACGGTGCTAAGTATTATTATTATTATTATTATTATTATTATTATTATTATTATTATTATTCAAATAGGGAACTTTAAATATAAGATACAGAGAGTAGCGATGGGCTGGTCTTGGGTTTGTGCTACCCTTATGACCAGGGGTGTCACACAAAATATATTCAAGGGAGATGGAGACAGTGAATTTCCCAACTCTAGGTATTCTGAAATTCAAAAAATTCCCAGGTGACTAGATGACAAGGGCAACGTTGAGAACAATGGAAGTCTGGGGGTACCAGGAAGTTTTCCCCCAGGAAAGTTGTAAAATTTGAGGCGATTATTGAGCCTTGAATCAAGGTTTTGGGCAACTATGTTTTTAAAGTTGTTTTTCAAGTTAAGTTATTTTTTTGACATTCGCCGTCATTGCGTGTAGGAAAACTAGCAAGTTTCAGCTCGTAAAAACCCCAGGCTTTATCAAGTGATCAACTTAAAACATAACCTAACTTTCTTAAGGCTACTAGTAGCTTTAAAACTAATAGGCACTACTAGCCATCTTGAATATCTAAGCATTCTATACATTCTATTAAATAATATGACTCCTTTCAATTGTTGATGAATTATGAAGCTGGAAACTTTTTACTAGCAGGGCTCGACAGTTGTGAAATTTTAAATTTGTCTACAAAGTCTGCGGCAAAGAACTTTCATATTCGAAAGTAGTGTGGTAGAGAGTAATTCTAAAATTTCCCAGATCAAGATCTCCATTCTCCACAAAATTCCCGACATTCATTCATTCACAAAATTCATCAGAGACATGTTTTCGCATAAGAACATTGAAAGAAACAGTTAAATTTGTCCTCCCACAATAAAGCAGACGATAAACTTGAGCGTCACGCTTTGGTCCTTAGCAATGCGTATGTTTATGTCCATCCAGTATAATAATAGAGATCACTGGTCCTATCATCAGTCATCACCCAGTGTTGAAGGACTCGAGCTGGCAAAAGGAGTGCAGCGAAACCCGCTTAAGTTTGAGAGAGTGTTTTATTACTTATCTGTGACCTAGGGACAAAAATTGGGGTCAAACCGGGTGAAAGGTTGGAAAATACTACTATATTATATTTTATTTATAATATTTCTATATTTTAAATATAATACAATGTGTATAAAGCCCCATCTCCTCAGTGCACAGAATTAAGTTATGTAAAGCGTATATATATATATATAAGATTACCAAGCAAATTTAAAAGCTTTAACATTCATTTGCAAACAATATTACTGTAGTTGATTTATTTGTTAAAACTAAGCTTTTTTTAAAGCTATTTTTATTTGGTCACCATATTACCTAAAACAATAAAAAATTAAGGCCTTGTGGTTCAAACTTCTATACAAAATTTGAATTACGCGCGTGATAATATGCAGAGATACTAGCGCTTTATGGTTTCAATATCAGATTACTGAAACTAAAGAGTAGTCAAACCCACACATATTGGGCCTTGCTCGGTACATACCATATTGATTTTTTTATTGATTTTTTTTACTACTCTGTTCGATAAATACAAACCATTTTAATGTTCAGTCCAAACTAATCTCACCTAGCTTTCCAATGTTGGAGTATATTAAACACTTGGCAGGAACACTCAAGGTTATTATTTCCGTTTCAAGTTCAATTCAGTATCCTATTTTCGCGCATGCGCACAATTTTACCTTCACCTCTGGCCACAGCCGTTCGTAGACGATAATATTTCTCGTGCGCAGGGCTGCAAATTAACTGGCGCGAATTGGCGACATACACTCGTTACGTCACGACAAGCACTCAAATAGTCCAGCATGCGCTGGCCGCTCTTCACTTGTTGATCTCTTGTCTTTCAGTGCAGCTGTTACTTCACAAGGACCGACAATGTCGCAGGTGCAGCGATTGGTGAAATTACGGGATGGGACGCAGATTCCGGTCATTGGGTTGGGGACGTGGCAGGTAAATAGATAGATAGATACATTTTACACCGACTAGAGGATAAACAGAACCGATAGGTGGTTTGATATCTGCTCATAAGAGGCAGACCCAATTTCACCTATAAATATTTGTGGTTTTGCCGGGAATCAAACACAGAACTCTAAGACAAATATTTTAAAATTATTGTTATTATCCTTTTTAAATACTTACGCTTTTGATACTCTTAAGTTAATTACTTATTATTTTTATAATCTATCATTAATAATTATGCCCTATTTTTTGTAATTATTGTTCATCAGTATGTATCATTATTTAGCTATTATTGATTATTATTATTATTACTATTATTACGTTCAATACAGGAACTATTAACTGCTTAATCAAAAGGGTATAGATGAGGAGGTTAATTTAGAGGAATGAAAGCCTATTTTCACTCGCGTGGGGAGAAGATTGGAAACATTTATAGATAAATCACATGTTGAAGACACCACACCGGTGAGACCAACCGGGATTTGAACCTCAACCAGCTACCTTGGTCTACCGCGAACCTGATGACCTACTTATCAGCTGAATTACTATTCAGTTTGAGGAGGTGAGAGGAGGTGAAATGAATTAAAATAAAACCACTATCGATATGTTAAATTTTAAAAAAAATCAATTAATGTATCATCCTAAACAATAAAAAAGTGTTAAAGTTATTAATTTATTTTTTGAAATATATAGAAGCAACAATAAACTTCAAAAAGTATTCAAATTTGTCTTAAAGAGAAGTCGAAACAGTTTAGCAAAGCCCGTTTTACGGTACTAATCGACACTACTTAGAAAATCTTTGTTGCCATATTTCCTTCGCTAATAATACTCATATCAATACTGAACTGATTTTAAAAAAACTCCATGGTGCAAGCTCGCAAGGGAACTTTACCGACCAAGCGGCCGCCGTCGTTAGCGATGATGGTGCCAACATTTGCGGTTAGAGGGTGTCATGTGGTTAGCACATCGAGCCCTTCGTCCGTTAATCTCCATTTTATAACCCGGAGCTGCTATTTCTTTATTCAAGTTGCTCCTCATTTGTCCTCGCGAGGCCGAGTTTGACCCCGTTCCAGACCTAGGTATCGTTTTCAAATATACATATTAAAAGTGCCTGGGATTGAACCCGGGACCTCCGGAACTGTAACCAGGAATTATGACCACTTAATTTTCACTCTGCTTGACAACCACTTATTTTTAATCGACTATTACTTAATTTATTATTTTGGGAGAGTTTCAACCCCTAAAGTCATAGGCGCCCATAAATGGACAATAAGGGCAGCTCCAGCCCCCTTTATCACTCTGCAATATTTAATTTATTTTTTGTTAATTTTACTGAAAAAATAAAATTGTGTATTTGGGAGTTGGCTACAATTTGCTATTGACAGCTGTGAGTCAATAATATCCAAAGTTGACAGAGATAAAAATTATAAAATGTAGATTTCCTCCTATTCCCAAATTATAAAATGTAGATTTCCTCCTATTCCCTCTTCAACAGCTTTCTTTTCGTTTTGTTCTGTTCAATAAACTTATGAAAAATATAACGTTTCTTTTCAATGGTTTCAGTTACAACTAAATTTTATTTTTTGTTAATTTTTCAAAAACTTTTTTACTGTTGTGAAAATTGGCTCTTGAAACTAAGCTCAGAATTAAATTCAAATGCTCCACAATTACCTCCCATAAGCTTAGAATAAAAAAAAAATCTCTCAGGGAGGGGAGGGTCACATCCCCGGTAGATAGGCGCACAATCCGTCCTTCATTTGGAAAACCCACATGTGCGCCCTTGCGTTAAGCTCATTCCTTGGATACGGCTATGGGACGAAAAGGAAAGTGATAGGAAACGGTACGCTGAAGTATTGCCCTAGCCTTCACAATTAAACTATAACGGTTGTAATAATATAACAATAAATTTAAAACATAATTATTTTTTGGCAGAACCTCGATTATGACAAGTCAATATTTGTTTTCATTGCGTAGATTGTAATAGGTACTTCTCTTCAGAGCAGATGTAATTCATTATTCATACGAAATAACTCTTCCAACAAATTATAAATACATACCAACAATGACCACATGTTAATTGTGCAGGACGCAACTGCTTTGTAAACAGTGTTGCCAAGTGCAGTAGAGCTAAAAGTAAAGAATAAAAAGTCGAAATTAGTGAGAAAATACTTGTTGCTTGGTATGATTATTTGCGTTGTTGCTGGATTTTTTTATATTTAAACTTTTATGTAGCAATAATTGACATTGTTTAAAACAATGTTAGCCCACACTAAATGTCCAACTCCGTTAATCTATTTGACAAATTCAGTCCGGGCCAAAAGTCTTATTTTGGGGACGAATGGTCGCTTAAGTTTAAGTAACTTTAGTATTCGACTTATATTCTATATCCAACAAAGGAAAGGGACTTGGCAGTAATCTTCTATACAAACTGTAGTAATAAGAACTAAATCTATGTTAACTGTTGCAATATTTCTACACCGATTGTTAGCGGTACTGCTGTGAGATTCCTGATAAATCGATGTTAAAACAACTCATTATATATGAACAAACTGCCCCACCTTTATGTTTTTGGTTTCGTCTTATGCTGACAATATTGAGCAACATCAATGTGTTGAGAATTACTTTTAATGATTAAATTCAAAAATATCTAAACTATTTCAAGCCACCGTGACTATATTTATATAGCACTCTAGGCGCACGTATTTTAAACGGCTGCGGTGTCCGAGCGGTTAAGGAGTTGGACTTGAAATCCAATGGGTTCTACCCGCACAGGTTCGAATCCTGTCCGCAGCGAATTTTTTACTTTTGATAAAACGGTACATAATATTTGTTTAACTTCAATAATACCCAAAATTTCTTCTCGATGAAGTAATTTTTTATTTTAAAACAATAATTTAGAAAATTATATTTTTGATAGTGACCCGAACATTTTACTTTACCAAAGCAAAGGCGACACATGGATTATTCAAAATAAAAACAAACTTCTTGTGAACCATTATTCTAATTTGGTGACCTGGTGGTCTAGGGGTAAGGTGTCAGACTTCTGTGCTGAGGGTCCGGGGTTCAATCCTTGGTCCCGGCACAGATTTATCTGATTGCCGAATCCTTCCTTCACCTCTGACAAGATGTGTATTAATCACAACTTGTGAATGTGAGGAATGCCAGGCCTCCACCGTGGTTCGGATTCCACGTTAAACTGTAGGTCCTCCATTTCATCTCACAATCACCCTACCATTACACATTAGCGTAAGTGCGTATAACCCGAACGGGTAGTAAGACG
>CABFWB010000907.1:50246-71355 GCA_902151455.1 Timema bartmani
ATATATATATATATATATATATATACTTTTTCTTAACACCGCGTCTTACTACCCGTTCGGGTACTAATTACGCTTATGGTTTTAGAATTTAGAAATGTTTTATTTAGAAGAAGTGTACCCGCATTTGCGTAGAGGGAGAGTGAAAAACCATCCTCAATACGTTCGACCGAGATTCGAACCTTGAACTCCCCATCATTGGCAGTCTAGTCTATTGCGATAGTAGCGCGTTAGACCACGCGGCCACAGAAGCGGGTAATTATAACATTAAATGCCAATGTAATTTATTATAATCCACAATAATTACATATCAGATTTTTTGGTGGGGGGATTTCATTTCTTGGGGGGGGGGCACCATGAAAGTTTTGCCACGGCCCAATACTGCCTAGTTACGCCTCTGATTGTGTAAACCACTGGAGGATGTCAGGACTAAACATAACTTGTAAATGTCAAGTTAGTCTAGTCTGGTTTGACGGGAACAAATCAGGGAACAAATCCTAGCCAATTAGGCTCTGAAGGGGGTTTTCCTCTAAATAGTTTCTCACTCTCACTCTACGCAAACGTGGGTACATTCTCTCAACGCTACCTTCATAATCCCTGCACCATTAGCCTAGTAAAAATGTGTATAGCCTGGACGCAGTTGGAAATCAAAAGATAAAGATATATTAGGACTTATTAACTTAGGACCTGTATCAAGGGTCACACAGTCTAAGGCGTCAGGCTTGTGATTTATTTGTATTGCCTGTGACAGGTTCAAATCCTGGCCGTATGCCCTGGAGGTGGTTTCTTCATCACCTCTCCATGTAAATACGGGTGCATTTCATCTATGTTATTCTAACAAACATTAATAGATTAAATGATAAAACCTGCATCGGTGGACACGTGGACTAACGCGTCAAGCTCGTCTGGTATAATTTGCTGGTAAACTGGGAGTTTGTGGTTCGAATCCACCTGAGTTTTCTGAGGGAGTTCCTTCCATGTAAATGTAGGTAAATTCCTTGTAGAGTTTATCTTCCTCCTTTCCAAAACCATTGGTGTCATTAAATGGGGATAGCCCGAGCGAGCTATTAAACACAGTGGATTTTTATTACCGGTAACTTAAAAAAATACTGAAGGGCTTTCAGCTTAAACTTTCAACTTTTGCTTCTGCCTCAATTTACAAACTTATTTCTACATGGCACGTCTGCAGCGGTAAATGATGTATTTGACCGAGCGAAGCGAGGTTATATTTTAACTTGACCATTCGACTTGCTCTGTCTGTCAGACTGTCTGTATCTTTGTTCCGTGATAACTGATAACTATCAAATACGTGGACCAATTTTAATCAAATTTGGCACGGACTTTCTTTGAATCTAGACCTTCGTCTACCCTATAAAGTAGCAAGCTTACCTTGAATTATTCCACCATGGTATAGCTTATAAGATAGGATCATAGTGTGAACCGTCAAGGTAAGCCTGATACCATTATGGGTAGACGGAGTGTACATGATTTTTTAATCTGGTTATTGGTTTCAAGATGACAGCCACTTAAAAATCCATCTTTGTTTTACCTGTTATAGTTGTCAAATGTGTGGACAAATTTAAAAGACTTTTTTTTTCAGGCAAATTCTTTGCACCTTGACCAAACAATGTATGTACTGTACATGGATTCTCAATCTGGTAATTCGTTTAATAATTCACATCAAATTATTCGAATTTATAATTCTTAGCAAGTGATCGATTACGTAGGTCATATATTTTTTTAAATTTTGCTATATTGTAAGACTAAAGTCTTAAACCACGTGAATATTGGTTAAAATCTCTCACTGACTCACTCATCATCGTATTTACACAAACAATCCTTGAGCCTGAAAACTTCCAATTTTGTGTGACGGTTCCTTTTAGGTCTTAGGCAAGGGATAAGACGGGGTTTTGCGGGGGGAAAAAAGAGGGGGGGGGGGTGAAATTTTTCGAAATTAACTTATTTACCTATCTTTTAAATTAGTGGACATATAGCCTTGAAATTTAAAATGAAGTTTCCTTTCTAGAATTGGGTGAGATGATTTTGAGGAGTTTACAAATTGCATCCCCTAAGAGAAAAGAGAGGGGCAGAAAGGTGTGGGACTCACTGATTCACTCATCACCGTACTTCCAGTACCCCTGGGCCTAGAAAAATGAAATTTTGCTGGCAGGAAGGTAGCAGGATCACCCCAAATTTACCAGAAAAATGTATAGCTAGAAAAAAAAAGTTTGGCTTAGGTAGAAAATTAGAATTTCTCAGACAGGTATAGAGACAACTACGGTAACTAAATAAATCTTAAAATTTTCAATTTCTTATAGTGAATTGGAAAAAAGAGGGTGAGGGGTTCAAAATTTTATAAACTACTAGTAGACCATTAATTACTTTCCAGTGTGCTAGAAAACTTAAATTTAGCAGGCAGGTAAAAAGACCACTTCAAATACATATTAACGGTTGAAAATTTTACATATTTAAAAGGAACTTTGAGACTTTGAGAAACAGGGGGAGGGTATGGACAAACTAAAACACTGTGTGTGGTAAAAAATTTGAATTCTGTACAGAAATTTTAAAAAAATCTAAAAAACTAAGCGAATACAAAAACTAAAGAATATCTTAAAGGGGATACATTAGCGTTGCAATAGCAAAGCTAAAACACACTAAGAATAAATTATCGCCTATCTAATAGCGACGTAACAATTAAAATAAACAAATTCTAGCGACATAACTCAGTGAACCGTGATGCTTTTTGTAAAACCATGATGCTTATTATTCATTAAGTTTATATAACACAGTCAGGAGCGGATCCAGGATTTTCGAAAGAGAAGGAGGAGGGGGCGGGTGCTCTCAAGGGATCGGGTCAGGGGAGGTTCTCCTCAAGAAATTTTGACAGAAAAATACTTCCAAATTTTAGAGTAAATCTTAAAGTAATTTTTCAGTGTAACGCTAAACTTGAGAATAGTCTTGAATTAAGGGTATAACTCGAAATTTGCTATTAGTATGGAAATTTATTAAAAACAAATAATAACAACATCAACAAATAGTAATTATTAAGAGGGAAATAAGTTTAAACATCATAACAATTAATTATATAAATAGTTTTTAAGCTATCCAATCAATGATGAATATAAAATATTATAATAAAACTATCATGGCGAACTAGTAAAGAAAAACGCTCGCGTACCGGCAAACCACATTGGCTGCAAGACTCCTCCCTCGCCTTTGGAGACAGAATGGCGTGAACTTGTACCCCGTAGTGTGGCGTTAGGGGGAGGTAGGAATACAAAGGCGGGCAACTTAAATTTGGGTAATTTCATTAATGGCTATTTTCACCGTTTTAATACTAAATGCGCTTTTGGTCTTAAATATTTATAATAATTAGTATTTATATTAATTTAATAATATTACCCCCTCCTGGATTCGCCCATGAACAGAGTATGGATATTATTTATTTATGTTATTCGGTGAACTGCGACATTATTTTTTCCAAAATATTTCCGTAACAATACATATTAGTTCGTGTTTTTTTTATGACCGTGCTTAGGTAAAAAACGCGTTGTTAATGGATTGCGTTTGTTTGTAGACTCATTTGTAGACAAAGTAGTATTTTGTCTCAGATATTTCATTTATTTTAATTAATTGGTGTGTGATTGTCATAGTTAGCTCAGAGTTGTATGAAGAGTAACCATCAAAAAGGGGGCAGTCGGATGTTCTAATCTGATTTAGTTTTGGTGCTGCTTCACCGTGCGAAAAGATGGTCAAACTGCTAGTTCTCTATGAATATGACGTATTATTGAAAAGGGTATATATGTTTTCTGTCTAACTTGATCACCATGTAAAAACATCTACTCAAACCCAAAGAGAAATCATAGGAAATATTTCTACTTGAAATCCAAAAAGGGATCTTAATACTGTAGTAGATATGACATAGATGGAGCAAAGTATATTGTTCACATAACTACTAACTACTGTGTAGTTTTTTCATCCGCTTTTCAAGCGAATACTGGAAGAATTTATTAGAGTACTTTATTCTATTCCCTCGGGATATACAATTTAACATGTTGATAGCCAGTTCTGGCCCTGGTATAACTAACCTGTACCGGTGCAGGCACCGCCCGGAGAAGTGGAGCAGGCGGTGAAGACGGCCATAGATGTGGGCTACCGTCATTTCGACTGCGCTTTCCTGTACGCCAACGAGAAGGAAATTGGGAGCGCCATCAGGAGCAAGATATCTGAGGGTGTAGTGAAGAGGGAGGATCTGTACATCACGAGCAAGGTGAGTCAAGAGCAAGATATCTGAGGGTGTAGTGAAGAGGGAACATCACGAGCAAGGTGAGTCAGGAGCAAGATAGCTGAGGGCGTAGTGAAGAGGGAACATCACGAGCAAGGTGAGTCAAGAGCAAGATATCTGAGGGTGTAGTGAAGAGGGAACATCACGAGCAAGGTGAGTCCGGGCCAAGATATCTGAGGGTGTAGTGAAGAGGGAACATCACGAGCAAGGTGAGTCCGGGCCAAGATATCTGAGGGTGTAGTGAAGAGGGAACATCACGAGCAAGGTGAGTCAGGAGCAAGATATCTGAGGGTGTAGTGAAGAGGGAGGATCTGTACATCACGAGCAAGGTGAGTCAGGAGCAAGATATCTGAGGGTGTAGTGAAGAGGGAGGATCTGTACATCACGAGCAAGGTGAGTCCGGGCCAAGATATCTGAGGGTGTAGTGAAGAGGGAGGATCTGTACATCACGAGCAAGGTGAGTTTGGGGCAAGACCTTCAAGCGACCAAAAGTAATGCAATATTTTAATAGTGTTCATATTTTTTCTTATCTATTTTTACTAAGATGATGCCAAAATATAAACACTTTGTGTTTCAATATGTGTTTGTCATATGTTATATTATAGAAGCCAGAAAGAAGAAGTCACATTTGTATGCATTGTATTATTCCCCTCTTTCCCTAGGTGAGATTTATTTACTCAATTTTCACTCAATTTGTTTATTTTGCCTTATTTTTATCACTTTCCATAAATAATCATCATAAAGCCATCGGACCTCCTCGTTGTTAAGCGATGTTTTAATAGAAAGCATAGTTCTAGCAGTTGTTGATGTTTGTTGTTCAAGCTGTGGAACACACACCACCGGCCCGCGGGTGTCTTGTCGGCCTGCAAGAAGAGTTTGGAGAACTTTGGACTGGACTACTTGGACCTCTACCTGCTCCACTGGCCCGTGGCTTTCAAGGTCAGCCTTAGTTCTAGGGTTCTGATTCGTAGACTACGCAAACGTCACTAATCTCCTTAAAGTCTTACGTCAAGGAAATATAGCTGAAAACGAGTTAGAGCGTGTGGCCTTAAAGGCCCGTTGACACGGTGTTAGTGGACTAATGCAAGTTTACTAGTATTAGCTTACTAACATGCTAGTTGTGTTGAACACGCACGCATTTTTCACTTGCATTAGTATCACTTCTAAAAACATGGCTGCAAATGAATTGGTGCTAACTGATCTCTCTGTTGAAGCAATTTTTTTCATCACTGCGTCTGATTTCTCGTTCGGGTTATTAATACGCATATAATAATAATTACGCTTAGTGTTAGGAGCTAGGAAGGGTGAATTTAGAATAAGAATGGGCGGCCAAATAAATTACAATTCTTCAGTAAACGCAATGTATCATAATTAGTTGACCTATTAAAAAAATTGTTTTATATAGATAACATAAAAACGTTTGTGATTAGTATGTCTAATATTTCTTAATAAATTAAAATATGTTTCAGTTGACCCCAAATAATTATTTTATTATTTTGCTTGATTTGTTAACTCACTTAGATTACATGATAAATAAAATTAAACTCAAATAAAGTAAATAAATCCCAATGCAACCAAACTCGGTTGGACATTTTTTTATAAATAGGCCTAACCCAGGTTTTTTCAATCATGTTTTAAATGTTGGTATACCAATAACAAAATATCTTGTTAAATTCTATCTAGGCCTAAAATATTCCTTTTAAATAATATTAAATTAATTTGTAAGTTGGTAATGGTTTATATATAAACTATCTGGTTTGCTATGAGACAATAATATAATGTTGTGTATCTACTCAAGTTGCCAAATCATTACTACAAAGTGTTTGAAGTGTATGGGCTGAACATTATTAATTAAAACTTATAAAGATTGGTTAAAGTGTCAAATATGGAGATTGGAAAGCGTGCCGGTGATTTCACATGAAAACCGCAAGCCATTCATACCTTACTTGCCGATAACACGAATATTATGTTGCCCGAACTAATCATTGTACTACAATGTTTTATTATATTTTGTGATTGTATGTAAAGAAAATTACACATGCCACGTTGATTGGCAGGAAATAATGGTTTGATAAAATTATTTATAACATTTGTTAACCGATATTAAATAATATCTCTCACAAGGCACATTTGCAATATTTACGTAACATTTTATTTTGGACACTTCTTGAGAATATGTACGCCTGATATCACTTTACAATATCCTCTAGTGCAACATTCCTCGCATTCTTATCTTTATAAATCCGGTGCTTAAAATTCCACAAAAACTCATTCTTTTCTTAACATTCCACAAATAAGTGTCCCCCGGACACACAATCTTTTAGTTGCTGCCATTTTGAATTGTCTACTTGCATTAGTAAAGTTGGAAGGTGACCAACTTTTTCAGTTGCAAGTGGGCTTGTTTGTTAGTAGCTTGTTTGTCTGTTTACACGGTGCAAGTTGTGTGTGCGCAGCCAAATTAGTGTTCTTGCATTAGTCAACTAATACCGTGTCAACGGGCCTTTAGAGCGTGTGGCCCAAACTACCTGGCAGTGAGCGTAAAGCGAGTTTTCCACATGCAATGATTATTGGCGCCAGGAGTATGCCAGTTTAATGGCACCAGTTTGTGTTTCCACATTCATCAATCATTTTTCTACTGGCGCAGTACTCAACATGGCGTCAACTGCCGTAGTTAATGCAAGTATTGATGTCGTAGTGCAAATCGTGTCTTTAGAACTCCAGAAAAAATTAAAAAGAAAGAAGCGAAATCATAGATTATGGGTTCGTAAATGGATTTCGAATACTACGTATTTTGGCCTTTGCAGCGCTTAGACTAAATTCTGTGACTGCATCGGACATAGGCCCTAACCTCGACTATTTTTCTCAATGCCTCGTCTCTTTTATTTCTGTCTTTATAAATGAAGAAATTTTATGGTTACACAAGCATGGATACTGTTCATATGACTCGAGGAACATTATTATATATTTTGTTGATCATTTATTTTATTGTGTCGCCATCGTTTGTATAAAAAAACTATTAGCAATTTAAACACTGTTTACAAACAAACAGGGTACTGGCGCCAAAAAGTTCAACTGCTCGTTACTTTACTGGCGCTATGATTAGTGGCGCCAGTTGAATTTACATGTTTCCATATGCCACTAAACTGGCGCCAGTCGAGTGGCGCCAATAATCATTGCATGTGGAAACCCCGCTTAACACAGGAGGCGAGAAGTGGGAAGAGGAGTGGAAACAGTAAATTTGACCCCTTATAAGGGGGCGTTCAAGTATTACGTAAGCACCTTAGCGGGGGAGTGGGGGATTCGAGCTTTGCTTATTTTTGTTGACAAGGGGAGAAGGGGGGTCAGAACAGTGCTTACATAAGACGGAGAAAGACGAGCAAACTTGAGGGAGGGCGCATCGCAAGCTGCCTGGACTTCGGGCAGCTTCGGGCAGCAATGAAGTTGCTGAGTGGCTACACGAGGAAGAAGTGGAGAAGTCTATAGTAGAAAGCCAAAGCTTGAGTGATCTAGCCCCTTCGAATATAAATATATTAATTTAAAGTGTTGAGAAGTGGATTCAAGGACCTTAGTCATCGGATTAAATTGAGTTTAGGATGGTGTTTTTTTTATAAATATAATATTCATCTACTCACTAATAATACCTTTTTTTTTATAACTTCAATTAAAAGTAAGTTTATTTTTTTAAATTTTATAATTGTATAACTTGTTTTAATTCTACCTGTTCAATAAATTTAAATTCATTGTATACCAGTGTTAATTGCCAATTATTTCGCAATAGTAATGTACACCTCAATGTTAATAATTACCAGCAATTTATAAATTGCATGGATTTTTAATTCTTTTATGAATCTATAAGCAAAATTGCATTTAAAAAAAAGAATGGTTATTCCTGTGAACAATTTTTTTTTTAAAAAGTCGACAAATCTTACGTAAGCAAGAAGGGGGGTGTCAGATGTTTGCTTATTTTTGCTTACAAGTGGGGTGAGGGGTTAAACATGGCCAAAAATGTGCTTACGTAATACTTGAACGCCCCCTAAGTTAAAACTAGTGAACTATACTGATCATAAATCAATAAAATCGCCATTTATAGCTTATACTCATACACTTTATTCAAATAGTGCATAGGTACTTTTATTGATTTATGAATTTGATCTAAATGTTAGGGGGTAAATGTATGTACCCACGTTACTCAGGTGGATATAGGGTGGGGGGACCACATTTAAAACTGTTTATTAACACCCCACCACCCCTTCCCTTTAATTGCACGTGGCGTGGATTTGAACCTGGACTTCCCCGTCAACGGGAAGAAAGGGCAATAGCAGACGTGGAGCCCTGGACAAACTTAGTTTGTGGGGCCCCCAGCTATCTGACTCCCCCTCCAAAAAAATTATTTAAAAAAAAACTTAATTTTTGTTTAATATTGCTACAGTAATTTGCACCTATATACCATTTATCAGCCGTGTGTAAGAAAAGGTAAATTACATTAATACTAGAAGCCGTGTTTTTATACATATAAGGGTTGATTTCTCCTCAACCCCTCTTTATATTTTCTTCCTCGACGAACTTGATCTCTGTATAAAGGTAAAAAAAAAAAAAAAAAAAAAAAANAAACCTAGGCAAGTTTGAATTAAATCAATTAATGCGTTCAAAAGTTATCGTGAGACATAATATCCACCACAGACAGATAAATGCAAATTGGTGGAGTTAAAACGGGGACTTCACTTCACTCCACTCGTTTAATAAATCAAACCAAATGATTATGTTTTTACACTCTGACAATATTTGCTAGGCTAGATCACCTATATAGGGAGACTACCAATTCGAGCGCGCAAGCAAACATTTTCCATCCCATCTTGATTTTCCCCCTCAAGTCACCTAAGCAAGCTCACCCCTCCCCCTACCCCCACCGTTTCCTCGCAAATCGCATGGCCCTTTGCGGTCGCACTGTTTAAACACCCCTAAGGGTGGCCTTGAGATCAATGCTATCTTTTACACCTTCAGCCTCCGTTGCGGAACAGATTTGGACTGGATGCTCATGACGTAATCTGAACGCTCTTGAAAATACAATTTTTAATGTGAGGTTTTCTCTAGTAAGTTCGACACATAACACAAGTACCGGGTTCAATCCTTTATCAAGTGCACGTGCTGTTTCCACATTATATATTTTAATTTATCCTCTCTCGTCAAGGAAATGTTATACACACTGAGGGTCACGTAGTCTAAGACACCAGTCTCACAATATTCTGGACCACTGATGACAGGGGAGGTTAAGGTTCGTATCTCGGCCGAGTGCACTGAAGGTGGCTTTCTATTTAGATTAATAATCGCTAGTTTCGGATAACCCAAACTGTCAGTAAGACGCGTGTTACTAACATTAAATTTAAATGTACACCCTAACAATGTTTAGCCCTCTATCTTGCTCCAAGGTCCTGAGATACCGCTGTGTACACAATTGTTACGAGTTGTCATTGTCTCTAGGAAGGGGATGACCTCTTCCCGAAGGACAAGTCTGGCAACTTCCTCACGGAGGACATTGACTACCTGGACACATACTTGGCCATGGAGGAGTGCGTCCGTCAGAAGTTGACCAAAAGCATTGGAGTGTCCAACTTCAACTCTGAGCAGGTTACCCGTGTTCTGGAGAAAAGCTCCATCAAGCCCGTCATGAACCAGGTACGTTACTTTACCCAACTTGGATTCTGCCTACAAAGTGTCCAACTTCAACCAAGGGGCTGTATCGACTCTGTAGGTGAATAAGGAAGTGTTCTGGGTCCATATCCCGGATGTCCTTAGATCGTAGCCACGCTATGCTACCATCTATCAACTGAAGAGTTGTTTCTATTTACTCTAGAACTTAAAACTAGGTTGTTTTTTAATGCTGCATTCCATTGTAATGTATGTTGCACTAAATCGCTTTGATGAATGTTAGATTTAATTAAGCTGAACGTTGGTCCGGTGTGTCTTGGGTTTCCAGTTGAATTAAGTATAACGCACTGATCTTACTTGAGAGGTTGAATGACCCTTTATTTACCAAGCACATTGTAAAGTACAAAGTATCCTAAACATGTTCTCGCTGTCTCTATTTGTTAAAATGTTTATTAGAAATTTTATTTACTAATCCAATAATGTTTAAGCTCTACAGAATGAAAGCTACTATAATTTTAATGTGGTTTCACATTTTACTATATTAAATGTTCGTAGAAATCCTGAGCTGTGACCTTTTATTGTATTTATCTATACCGATTGACTGTATCATCGATAATTTAAACAAGGACACATGTTCTAGACCCCCTCAATAGACCAAACCACGGTTGTAATAAAACTGATGTATTGTAGTAAGGGCTGCAAATCGATAAATTTTTACTGGCTTGAAGCTTATTCCGCGAGTTCTTTCTCTTAGCGAACAAGCACAAGTTTTCCCCTTTGATATTCCCCACACCAACAGTGTCCTACTGAAGGATAGGGGTAGGAACTGCTCAACAGCCTGATTAACATTAAATCCTTAAATTAATTAAAAAGTTCCTTTAACAATATAATGGGGGATAACCCGCTTCGGTGGCTGAATGGTTTAAGATGATACTCCCGCAATAAACTAGGCTTCAGAGGACGGGGAGATCAGGGTTCGATCCCGGTCGGATGCACTGAGGGTGGTTTCCCCCACTCTTCTTCTACGCAAATGTGGGCGCACTTCCTCTTAATTAAACCGTCCTATTCCCTAACACATTAATGTAATTAGTACATAGGTGTATAACCTAAACGGGTGGTAAGACGCGGTGCTAAAAAAAAACCCAGGTATTTACAGGTAAATATGTGAGAGGTAAAATTGTACTTCACTTTTCCTCGTAAAATGTACCACCTATTTAAATGGAACGAATGCATTCAAGATATTCTAGGTTATAAATGTTCCCCTTCACTTTAATTTCTCTTAATAAGGATGTAAACACCAAAAAATTATCAAACAAGTTACAAATAAAGCAATAGCAGTGATAACAAATATTCTTTTCTCACGTTCACGTATCTACTACAGCGCCCTGTGGTTGAGTGTGTCACTATCGTCGGGATTCTAATGGACCAGATGTAATATTAATATTCCAATATCATGATCAAATAAAGCCTTTACAAATACACTCCCTTTCCCCAAATAAACTATTAGCTCAAGTATTGAGGATGAATACAAACATGCATTTTCAATAATACTTCCTGGGATATGGCCTTGCTAGACCTCCCAGAAGGTTATGTAACCGGTCGCGTTGGTGGATACTCTTGACCTCGTGCAGTGATCCACTTTCAGAGTGACAAAAGCAGGTTCAGAGTCCATTACCATTGTAAAATGGGATGCCTTCTGTTGAAATAAGTATTTAATCTAATTTTCAACTGGATACTGGCACTCCTCGCTACACTATACTAAGATCTTGTCTAGTGGCGAGCTCTCGACCACGGCAGGGCCTGTAGAGGGGAACAGAAGCACACCAGAGTCCGCTGGCACAACTTTAAGTTATCTACAATATGAGAACTGTCTGGAGGAACGCTAATGTAGTTTATGTGATAGGAATAAGTCAATATAAATTGTTTGTTGCACGAGTCGGGTGTTGCTAACCTTCAGATAAGAAGAGGCAGCCTCTAATTGCTCACAACATAGGTCATTAGGTTTACATAATCTTAATTTATCATTATAATTATTATAAATATGAGGGTTTAGTTGAAAATATTTTGTCGACAAAATTAGTTTTAAATCACTTTGAGTAACAATTGTAGTTTATTGTAACATTTTAAAAATTATAATTAATGCTCTAATAATTTGTTCTTAGGTAATATCAATTAATTAATTTTAGCACCGCGTCTTACTACCCGTTCGGTTTATACGCTTAAGTACTAATTACTAATGTATTTAGGAATTGTGAAGTTTGAATTTAGAGGAAGTGAACCCGCATTTGGGAGTAGAAAACCATTTAGGAACCACCTCCCCCCGACCGAGATTCGAACCTTGATCTCCCCGTCCTCGGCGGCTTAGGCAATATCGCTATGCCACTTAATCTATTAAGAGACTCGGTAGCTATATATTTTTACTTAGAATTATTATTAGCACCACGTCTTACCAACCGTTCGGGTTATACGCACTTAAGCTAATGTGTAATGGTAGGGTGATTGTGAGATGAAATGGAGGACTTACAGTTTAGCGTGGAATCCGAACCACGGTGGAGGTCTGGAATTTCTCACACACAAGTTGTGATTAATACACGTATTGTCAGAGGTGAAGGAAGGGTTTGGCAATCAGATAAATCTGTGCCGGGACCAAGGATTGAACCCCGGACGCCAGCACAGAAGTCTGACACCTTACCCCTAGACCACCAGGTCACCCTTTTCACCTAGAATAATAAGTATATTATGTTTAAAATTACAACACAATTACTATCTACATCAGCTATAGTCGAGTGGTTTATGGCATTAGATCACTACTTGCATCGCGTTTGACCACTCTTGATAGAGATATCAGAGTTTGAATTCTGACTGAAGCACTTCTAAATTTCTTTCTTTGGTGGGTTGTGTAAACCGTAACATATATTTAAGGCAAGTTGTGTCCTTGTAACATACATTTCAGGTAAGTTATGTCCTTGTAACATATTTTTAAGGTAAGTTGTGTCCTTGTAACATATATTTCAGGTAAGTTGTGTCCTTGTAACATATATTTAAGGCAAGTTATGTCCTTATAACATATATTTAAGGCAAGTTGTGTCCTTGTAACATATATTTAAGGTAAATTGGGTCCCTGTAACATATATTTAAGGTAAGTTGTGTCCTTGTAACATATTTAAGGCAAGCTGTGTTCCTCTAACATAAATTTAAGGCAAGCTGTGTCCCTGTAACATATATTTAAGGTGAATTGTGTCCCTGTACCATATATTTAAGGTGAATTGTGTCCCTGTACCATATATTTAAGGTGAATTGTGTCGTGTTTCAGGTGGAATGTCACCCGTACCTGCAGCAGAAGAAGCTGATCAAGTTCTGCAAAGATCATGACATAGCGGTGACCGCCTACAGCCCCCTAGGGGCGCCCAACGCCATGTTCCCTCCCCCGGGGTGCCCCGTGCTCATGAAGGACGAGAAGCTCAAGGCCATAGGAGAGAAGTACGGCAAGTCCCTGGCGCAGATGGCCCTCAGGTTCCTGGTGAGTACGAGTATGTTAGTACCCGCACGTGGACTAGATATTAAGCTCGTCTCGTCTGGTTTGCCAATGACTTTGAAGGTTGGGTTTACTTTGGGTGGTTTTCCCTAAACAGCTTCCCAGTCTCCCTCAAAGAAAATGCTGGGTGCATTGCATCTAAATTATACCTTCCTCCTTTCTAACTCATCAGTGTAAATATGCGGATATTCCGGACAAGGAATAAAACGTGGTGTGAAAAACAAACTATAGGCTATCATCGATATGAGAGCTTGTAGGATAGGATGATGAGGGTTTTCCTACCATCATTTTTTGTGTGAGGATTAATAAACATACTATTGGGGGAAAAACACCTTAAATGCAGCTCGTTTATGATTGAACCCCGGGTTTCTTAGTCTTAAGTCAGACGTGCTCCACTTCCTTGATCCTTATTGGTGAAGTAGTCTAAAGCTCTTGGTCGAGATTGCTGAGCTAGTTGGTTCGAATTCAGACGGGGGCAGTGTATCCCTGTAGTAATGTGTGCACAAGAGAGGAGGTACCGAGCGCTAATAGCCTTCAATGGCAATTATCCCTCGCACATACACTAATAATAATAGTAATAATAATAATAACACAACCGCATAAACACCTAATTACCGTGTCCCTTTGAGGTAGGTATAACTTCCACGATTATTGTTCCATCCTATCATTTCTCAAATTCGTCTGCACTTCCTTTAGAATTACCCTCCTTATTTCTATCCCTTTGATCAAGGTGTTGATCAACAAAAATGTCCCATCGAGTACAAAAAAAAGAAGGTTGGGCAGAGGATATTACAAACAAAAGGTTCACTTAATTGCAAGAAGGTTTTTTAGAATTCTTCTTTAATCATGCCAATCCTCACTCCCATTGTTCATTGTTCATTGTTTGTTCTTCATCCTCACGCGACTACCTTCACTTTTAATTGTGTAGGTGACGCAAATGGTCGCTTTTGTTCCGACAAGTCAATTAACAATCATAATAACTAATAAGAGTATGTTTATATGATGCTCAACCCGAAGAATGGTTGTATCTTCAACCGTCAGCTGTAAGAAGTGTTTATTTTCCGCCCGAGTTTGTCACGGCAACAATGAACAGTCTAAAACCCAGTTCAAGGTCGACGTTTGTATTCTAGTTCTGATAGTACATATTTCAATAGTTTTGTTTGGTTCATTTGATGGTAATGTCTGATAAGATATGACATCGGCTGTTGTACCACTTATCTTTGACGTGACGTCACAGTGTGCGCTGGTAATTAGGAGAGCAAGCCAAGTACACAGATTTACCTATCGTCTCTATTGCAACAAACTAATGGTGCAGCCAAACACTTAGGTACTTTGGTCTACTCTAAGGGAAGGGAGCATATAATGTATCAATAGTATTATTTCTGTACTTTTCCTATTTCAAATTTTAGGGACACTTTTTATATGTAGGGTTCGGCCAGACTGACAAGCGTGCGAGCGAGTGCGTGATTAGCAGATAGCTCTCGATAGTGGTTAACGAGGAGGCAAAGGTTCGAATCTTGGCTCAGTGAACTGAGGGTGGTTTTCGACAAGTGATTTATTTTTGTGGTTTTCTCATCCCCTATCCGTACTAATGGTGATTCTTAAATGTGCTAAACCTATCGATATTAATAAAAATGTCAAAATGAGAAGTTTTCCTAGCACTCAATGAACCAACATACAATAATATTGCCTAGCGCCCGTAAACTAGACTGTACCGGGTCGATCGCGCGCGCTTGAAAAATAGAACCAGTTCTATCTTTCAAGCGTGCGCGCTCAATCGCTCGCTCGCTCCAGTCTGGTCACCTCTCATTACAACCAATGTGTTCTATTTTATATTTTAGTCGCTCGCTCACTCGCCCAGTCTGGCTGTCCCCTATGGTGTACTTATTGAGTATTGAGTCGTAAGTCTGATCTTAAAAAGTAGGCAGTGCTTTATAGTTTAGTTGTACTTTTGCATGTTTTAAACTTTTATCAAAATTATTGGCAAACCTGAGGGGAGCAAGTACCCAGCTTGCTATCTCCTGGTGATGGCAAATGCTTCCTCTTTTTTTTTATCACCGTGTCTTACTACCTTTTCTGTTTATAAACTTAGATGCCCTCTTGTCCTCCCCTGTGGAGTGGGGGGAATTTCCAGTTAGATATCACATGGGCTATAAGATGACCCTCTTGCTCTCCTCCCTTATGGAGTGGGGGGAATGCCCAGTTAGATATCACCTGGGGCTGGGAGATAGCCTTCTTGCTCTCCTCCCCTGTGGAGTAGGGAGAATGCCCAGTTAGATATCACCTGGGGCTGAGAGATAGCCCTCTTGCTCTCCTCCCCTGTGGAGTGGGGGGAATGCCCAGTTAGATATCACCTGGGGCTGGAAGATAGCCCTCTTGCTCTCCTCCCTTATGGAGTGGGGGGAATGCCCAGTTAGATATCACCTGGGGCTGGAAGATAGCCCTCTTGCTCTCCTCCCCTGTGGAGTAGGGAGAATGCCCAGTTAGATATCACCTGGGGCTGGAAGATAGCCCTCTTGCTCTCCTCCCCTGTGGAGTGGGGGGAATGCCCAGTTAGATATCACCTGGGGCTGGAAGATAGCCCTCTTGCTCTCCTCCCCTGTGGAGTGGGGGGAATGCCCAGTTAGATATCACCTGGGGCTGGGAGATAGCCCTCTTGCTCTCCTCCCCTGTGGAGTAGGGGGAATGCCCAGTTAGATATCACCTGGGGCTGGAAGATAGCCCTCTTGCTCTCCTCCCCTGTGGAGTGGGGGGAATGCCCAGTTAGATATCACCTGGGGCTGGGAGATAGCCCTCTTGCTCTCCTCCCCTGTGGAGTAGGGGGAATGCCCAGTTAGATATCACCTGGGGCTGGGAGATAGCCCTCTTGCTCTCCTCCCCTGTGGAGTAGGGGGAATGCCCAGTTAGATATCACCTGGGGCTGGAAGATAGCCCTCTTGCTCTCCTCCCCTGTGGAGTGGGGGGAATGCCCAGTTAGATATCACCTGGGGCTGGGAGATAGCCCTCTTGCTCTCCTCCCCTGTGGAGTAGGGGGAATGCCCAGTTAGATATCACCTGGGGCTGGGAGATAGCCCTCTTGCTCTCCTCCCCTGTGGAGTAGGGGGAATGCCCAGTTAGATATCACCTGGGGCTGGAAGATAGCCCTCTTGCTCTCCTCCCCTGTGGAGTGGGGGGAATGCCCAGTTAGATATCACCTGGGGCTGGGAGATAGCCCTCTTGCTCTCCTCCCCTGTGGAGTAGGGGGAATGCCCAGTTAGATATCACCTGGGGCTGGAAGATAGCCCTCTTGCTCTCCTCCCCTGTGGAGTGGGGGGAATGCCCAGTTAGATATCACCTGGGGCTGGGAGATAGCCCTCTTGCTCTCCTCCCCTGTGGAGTAGGGGGAATGCCCAGTTAGATATCACCTGGGGCTGGAAGATAGCCCTCTTGCTCTCCTCCCCTGTGGAGTGGGGGGAATGCCCAGTTAGATATCACCTGGGGCTGGGAGATAGCCCTCTTGCTCTCCTCCCCTGTGGAGTAGGGGGAATGCCCAGTTAGATATCACCTGGGGCTGGAAGATAGCCCTCTTGCTCTCCTCCCCTGTGGAGTGGGGGGAATGCCCAGTTAGATATCACCTGGGGCTGGGAGATAGCCCTCTTGCTCTCCTCCCCTGTGGAGTAGGGGGAATGCCCAGTTAGATATCACCTGGGGCTGGAAGATAGCCCTCTTGCTCTCCTCCCCTGTGGAGTAGGGGGAATGCCCAGTTAGATATCACCTGGGGCTGGAAGATAGCCCTCTTGCTCTCCTCCCCTGTGGAGTGGGGGGAATGCCCAGTTAGATATCACCTGGGGCTGGAAGATAGCCCTCTTGCTCTCCTCCCTTATGGAGTGGGGGGAATGCCCAGTTAGATATCACATGGGCTATAAGATGACCCTCTTGCTCTCCTCCCTTATGGAGTGGGGGGAATGCTCAGTTAGATATCACATGGGCTGGAAGATGACCCTCTTGCTCTCCTCCCCTGTGGAGTGGAGGGAATGCCCAGTTAGATATCACATGGGCTGGAAGATGACCCTCTTGCTCTCCTCCCCTGTGGAGTGGAGGGAATGCCCAGTTAGATATTACCTGGGGCTGGAAGATGACTTTCTTGCCCCCTTTTATGTCTTCTCATTTAACCCATATTATACGTCATAACATATTACCAATATACTTATTACTACTAGACTCCGCACCCCCAGTCACTGCTTCTATACCAATTGCTATAAACATTTACTGTCACTGTGACGTCATTTGAGCGAGGCCCTGAGCTTGTTAAGACCTATTATTACACCTAGATAGCGAATGTGCCAACACTAACCTCCGCCACGTTTGTCCCTCAGCTCCAGAGTGGGGTGATTGTGATCCCAAAATCTACCAACCCGGAGAGGCTGAAGCAGAACATGGACGTATTCGACTTCACCATCAACGACAAGGACGTGAAGTATATAGAGAGCTTGGACTGTGATGGGCGGACCTGTCCTTTCACCGAGTGAGTCACTAGCGTTAATACTGGCATCTACACAGGGACATTCTATCTTAGGCAGGATAGTAGCCTGGGTACTTCAAATGATAGAACGTTGAGCCTGAGCTAAGCTAATATTAGTATAAATAATTAACTTGGAAAACAGCCTGAGTGGTTCTGTTGGTAGAGCATTGACCTGTTACCAGGAATATATATAGATATGTTTTATTTTGATACTAGCATGAGTAATTCAATTAAGAGTACAGGGGAATAAGGGGGAAAGTCCAATTTTAACTCAAATTGATCTGGTGCTTCCATCTGTTAGACAATCACGAGAGGCCATTCTAATGCACTTTAAATTATGGTTAAAATTTAAAAGAGGTTTCTATGGCTAGTGCGACAACGCGCACTTGACTTCAGCGACCAGTCGGTCGCGGCGACCGCTGTGATAATGAGTGACGTGCAGGCGATCAGCCTGTCACAACGACTGGATGTTCACACATAATTAGATGACAGGTGAACTGGTAGTTGAAACAAGAGCGGCCAGCCCGTTGTTTGTGCAGTGAGCGTATTTTTCCAAAATACAATAATATTTTTTAACCGAATCTTCCATTAGAGGAAAGTACAGGCATTCTTGTGTGAATAAAAAAAAAATGTTAATATTGCCTAAAATATTGATAAACTATTGCAAACAATCCCTTCTGATAGCACGTTTTGTAATATAGGATGCACCCAGAATATCTTATTCCTTCTGTTTCGCCTTTTTACTAACACGTACCAAAATTGTGCTACTTGCTCTACGCTCGTCATAAAAACACTTCATAGCGTGAGCCCACAAGCGAGCTATAACGACCGTATGGCCGCCACCGTTAGTGATGATAGTGCCAACATTTGCGGGTAGAGGCTGTAATGTGGTCAGCACAACGAACCCTACGGCCGCTAAACTCAGTTTTATAGACCAGAGCCGCCACCTATTTATTCAAGTAGCTATTCATTTGTCCTCACGAGTCTGAGTTCGACTCCATTCCAGACTCACTGTTTCACAGAAAAGTTCTTGGATGTGCCGGGGATAGAACCCTAGACCCCTTAATCAGTAACTATTTCAATAGTGAGAACAAAATGAAAAATGGTTGACGTTGCCTCGTCACTACACATGGTCTTTTGGCCGAGGTGACAACGAGTCACGTGACAGGTTGCGGGGACCCTAAAGCGTTGAGTTATTATTACCAAGGCTATATAAAGTGGTTATATATGAATAATAAATAACATGGCTAGTTTATTGTGTTAACTTGATCTATTAGTAATAATAATTCTGAAAATTGATTGACTTTAAAACGAAATTACGAAGTGAATGTTTGCTATAACTCTACCTACTTGAATTTAGCTGATGCTCTTTGATCTCAAGCACCAGATTTCATTGACACATAAACAAATCGTGTTGCTTAATCAAATAACAGATATCTGAGTTGTTAAACTGGATAATATTATCTTTCACTTAGAGGTATATATAGTTTGAAGATTTATACACTGATTTGTTAGGATTCTTCATCAGATAGATAAGAATTATCTCGAGCTATTTAATTGCATAGTTGTGTTTTTTTAATACCAACTATTACTTTTTCAGGTGTCAACATGATAAGAATTGGCCGTTTGGTATAGAGTTTTAAGTACCATTCCGACACAGTTCTGTCATTGGTGCAAGAAGATTGACCTCTGATCAATCAAGGACCTCCTACCTACAAGCAGCTACAAAACAACCAAAAGTTTAATAGAAATGTCACTGATTAGACCAATAAATATATATATATTGATAAATTTAAAACATGATTTACAACTTACTTATCCTACTCCTGAAGTACTGCAGTGGTGCACTAAGTTGGGGACAGGCGGGACTCCTCCAAAGATCTAAAGTAATAATGAAAATTTAAAACATACCGGTAGTAGGGAATATAACTATTATATTATAGAGCACAAAATATGTGTCAAATTCATGAACTAGGATAGATTTTAATAGTAAACAATGACGATATTCAAAAGGTATCTCACTGTATACATTAAAAATGCTTAGTTCTGATTTGGATAAGAGTACAGAAATTATAGCTTCGCTACAATGGATATCATCGCTGAGAAAACTGCATGGCTACTATTGGGAAACAGTGTCATTTTCTATTTTCTTGTGGTCAATCTCCTCTCAAATATAAAACAAGTTTGGCAATGCTGGTCAACCGAGGTTGCCAGTAGCTCCTTCTTACCCCAGCACACCACCTTCCGATATAAATGAAAGCGAGGAGATTTGGCAACAGTTAACTGAGAGAGAGCGAAGCTTTCCATGGGACCTGCAGTTCCCTAAGCAATTATATTGGGTGTACATTATTATGGCCCCCTTTAATCTTCCCCTCAAGGCCGTAGTCAGGGGGAGGGGGGTTTCGGGGTTCAACCCCCCCCTCCCCCCGAAATTTTATGAACAAAATATATATGGCTTTATTTATGGTTCAAACAATATCAAAATTAAGGTACAAGTACAAATTAGGGGGCTGTGTTACCATAAAAATCACTTCAGAGAGCTTCCAGAGGTGTTTATTATTTAGAATTGTTCCTATTTTTCGGCGGTTAGGAGGTTATGTTGCCATAAAAAAAAACACTTCAGATAACTTCTAGAGGTGTTTAACATTTAGAAATTTGACCAGCCCTCGGCAGATAGGGTGTTATGGTGCCATAAAAGACACTTCAGAGAGCTTCTAGAGGTGTTTAATATTAATTATAATTTTTCCTTAACTTCAACAGCTATGCTACTATAAAAAAATGTTTAGAGAGCATCTAGAGTTGTTTAAATATATATAATTTTTTTAGCCTCCGGCAGTTAGGGGGTCATGTTACCATAAAAACACTTAAAAGAGCTTCTAGAGTTGTTTAGATATGGAGATTTTTCCTATAGCCTCCGGCATTTATGGGGTTATGGTACCAATAAAAAAGCACTTAAGAGAGCTTCTAGATCTGTTTAATAATTAGAATTTGTCCTAGCCTCCGATAGTTGGGGGTAGTGTTGCCATAAAAAACACTTCAGATAGCTTCTAGAACAGTTTTTTATTTAGAATTTTTTCTAGCCTCCATCAATTGGGGGATGGTCCCACTAAACCCCCCCTGAAATTATTGGCTGGCTACGGCCTTG
>CABFWB010000907.1:92083-116279 GCA_902151455.1 Timema bartmani
AGCCCCGAACCCTCAGCAAAGAGGTCAGACACCTTACCCCTAGACCACCAGGTCACCGTTTGACTATTCAATTCTTATTATTAGCACACTTGCTATTAACGGCCTAATTTAATTGCTAAGATCATAAACCATGTATATATTTATATAAAACTGATATGTTAAAATACTTCAATATTATCAAAGTAGGCCTTTACAAATAAGAATCACCATTAGCGTGGAGAGAGGAGGAGAAAACCACAACAATAAATCACTTGTTAAAACCACCCTCAACTCACTCAGCCAAAATTCGGAGCCTCCTCGTCAACAAATAACGAGAGGTATCAGCTAATCACGCGCTCGCTCGCTCGCGCGCTCGCCAGTGTGGCCACCTAGTCGCTTACGCGCTCGCTCGCACGCTTGTCAGTCTGGCCGAACCCTAAGATCGTGTGTCCACTGGTGCTATATCACTCCAGGAAAATATCAAATAAATGTAGAGTATCAATCTCTAAAATAGTAGTTTCAAAACACATGGCTTGGCGCATTAATACATAAAATTAAATTGAGTATTTTTTTACTATTGAAAAGTTACTGCCTAAGACGATAAGATTAGAGGTTATTGGAATTTGTCGGAGAGTTTTACGGTGGGAAATGTTTGCTTGAGCGCTCGTATAATAGGCTCCCTGTAACAGGCAATCTAGAAAATATCGTCCAGTGTACAAACAAATAAAAACGTGGTTTGGTTTATTGAAGAATGAAACGAGCTCTTCATTTTAGCTCCACAGATCTGCATTTGTATGTCTGTGGATATGTTTCATGATCATTTTTGAAACCACTAACCGATTTAATTCAAACGTGGCAAAGTTGTTGTTTGTACCTCTATACTTTCGTCGAGGTAGATAAGCGAATGAAGGGTTGGAGTGAAATCAACCCTACATGTATAAAACCACTGCTCTTAAAATTTATTATTACAATGTATTTACCTTTTAGGGCACTTCCCTGATACCTTATACAGCTGCAAATGTATATATAGGTGCAAACCACTGTAATATAACATTTAAAAAGATGAGTTTGTTAGTAAACTTTTTGGGGTAAGGGGTTGAGGCAAATAACTGAAAGCCCCGCAAATTAAGTTTGCCCAGAGCTAAGGGCGGACCTGAGTCGGTTGTTATTTACATGGTTAAAGCAAAGCATCTTATCACTTTTTTTTTGGACGCGAGAAAGTTTAAGCTGTTATCAGTTCAGTGTGCGAGCTGCTACGTCAGCTCCTTTTCTCAAGTGTTGATAATATGATATGCGCTATTAAGAGGAAGGAGTGGGGGGAGTTTAAAAGTATTTGAAATGATAGGGGAAGGAACGTCAGCCCCTGTTATCGATCTCAGTAGTCCACGGTCTGGTCATAAGAAGGTTACAGCGGTACATCATGGCGCCCAAAAACGTCACTTCGGTTAAACTGAACAACGGGAAGGAGATCCCCATATTCGGGCTGGGAACATGGAAGGTAAGTAAATAATCAGTGGCGTACTCCTAAATGTATTAGTAGTGGGGGTGGGCGGCTATTAGCGATGAACAATACGGGACTTAAAACAATCGATTATCTCGAAGCAAGTCATGGTTCATAACAGGCTTGGTTTATATTCATGCATAACGCATAAGCTAATAATGAATGATGCATTGAGTTCATCGCATAATTCTTTTGAAAAATACAATCGTTTATAATGAAACGTAGTAATAAAAGTCTTACTTAAATCGATTGTTTTTAATTCATATAAAATGGCTTAACCTCTTTACTATAAGGTATTTAAACTGTAAATAAATCTCAGCCTACAATGCCTCGGAACGTCCGTTCGTTGATAGAAAATAAATGGTGCAGTATTTTAAAATTGCATAATATAGTGTAAAAGAAAATTTTGAAAAATAGGCCATCAGTAACCTGACGCTAAACGAGTGTTTTTTAATTTTTAGTTTAAAGGTTAGATCATGGATATACACATATGTTTCGGGAGGATTGTGAATTATACACTTTTTTTTTTTAAGAAACACGCTTATAAAATATACATAGCATTATTCATAATGTAGGTTAAAACATTCCTTGATAAGCATTTCTAACAAAATTGTTATAGATCTAAATTTAAAAAAAAAATATTACAAAATATCTGTCAGTAAACAGACCATTCATTTTAGTGACGGAATCAAAATCACTATTTCTGGTTGAGGTATGACCACACAATCCCAATAAATAAAGTTTGAACAAAATACCTACTTTAAATGTTTCGGATATAGCCCTAGGTACAGGCAGACAGAGGGACAGCCATGGTGGATTCTAGATGTATATACAGATATGTGGTAGGATGGGGCTATTTGGATCAAGGGTCTATTTGAATCAAAATAAGAATTCAAGCTACTGCGCAGCTACTCTGCATACATTTTTTGGTGTTTATTTCTTCAAATTTATTGAATGATCTACTGGCTGCAAATTGGTATAAAAAAAATTTCAAACGTTTAAATAGTTGGAAAAATTGTTTTACGAGATCAATCAAAGTGAGATTGATATACTTTTCCTAGTGCTCTAAATAATTGTCTTTGCGTTGTAAGGTCCTACCCTCTTATAATTGTTGATTTCAAAGTAACTTTTTTAAACCTTTAGCTCAGTCTTCTGGGCTCATCACCAACAAGTTTGAGCGTATTCTATTGGAAAACAATAGAGTTATTTTATATTATTATTATTATTAGCACCGCGTCTTACTACCCGTTCGGGTTATACGCACTTACGCTAATGTGCAATGGTAGGGTGATTGTGAGATGAAATGGAGGACCTACAGTTTAACGTGGAATCCGAACCACGGTAGAGGCCTGGCATTCCTCACATTCACAAGTTGTGATTAATATTTTATATTAAAAAATAGTTCGCTTCCAGGGCTATTTGAATCACTTATTAAGGGGCTATTTGGATCATTATTTTCTAACGTTTTTATTTATTTTTAGAATATACAATTAATTATTTATCGCTTTCATATTATTATCGTTGTTGGATTTGAAAATAAAAACTTTTGAATTAAATTTTAAAAACAAACTACACATTATTTCTCCCTAGCACTCAAAGCTTGAAGAATAGCTCTAGTTTATTTGGAAAGGTATTTCTGTCTCGTTTAAAATACTTAGATGTGCTATAGTTGTAAGGGTTTCAGTATTTTGCCGGGCCACCTCAGACAGTTAAGTGAAAGTTTAGTTGATGGATCGGTGTGTCTCGGTTTGGTGATTGTGTGTTTGAACGTATAGACAGTTAATTGTTATTTAGTAATACTGAAATCTGAATCTTCGTGGGGTTAAGTCTTAGTATATTAACATCTTAACAATTTTTACAGTATTTAAATACAATATAACTTAAACTTGTATGATTATCTAAGTTATTTTAGTGTTTTGCATTAGTTGGAAATATGATTTTAGATGGTTCGAGAATACAAAAATAAAGTAAAAAATAGATACCAAGAATGGTCATAAGAAGGAATGACCCAGGCCCTAAACAGTACACTTAACGAAAGCTAGAGTGTCAGAGCATTTGAATCACATTTCACCGTTCAGTACACTGCAAAGAAGAGTTTGGGCAGCTAGACTACTTAAAACCGCTGATGGGCACGACCAAGATAACCCAATTACAACACAAAAGTTAATAGGCCATCCTACAGTCCTATTTTTCGAGCAGGAAAGAGCCCTAATAGAAAGATTAAAACTTATTTGGAATTGTGGTTTTGGTCATTCATCGGAAAGTGTACGTAAAGCTGCGTTCCAGTTTGTTAAGTCTCTTAACATCAAGACTCCATGGAATGATTATGCCAAAATTGCAGGCAAGGATTGGTTTCTTTCTTTCATGAAACGACATCAAGATATCTCCGTTAGAAAGCCAGAAAGTTTTTCAAAATCTCACGTTGAAGGAATTAATAGAAATGCAGTAGAAGAATTTTACAAATTACTAAATGATGTCACAGTTGATATTGGAATCCATGTTCAGCCACAATCTGTTTACAACATGGATGAAACTGGTTTTCCGATGAAAAACAAACCATCTAAAATAGTGGCAGAAAAAGGGAAGAGAGAGGTAGCTTCATTAACAAGCTTAGAGAGAGGTGAAAACGTGACCGTTGTAGCATGCTGCAGCGATAGTGGGGTTTTTATACCCCCAATCGTGATTTTCAAGGGGAAAAGGATGAAAGAGGAATTTAACATTGGAATGCCATTGGGATCTTTAGTACTAATGTCAAAGAGTGGGTACATGAATGAAGACTTGTTCCTAAAATGGCTGCAACATTTTCAAAAGCACCGATATTCTGGGAAATGCCTGCTTATTTTAGGTGGCCACTCATTACACCACTCTCTTCAGTGTCTTGAGTTCTGTTTGCATAACGAAATAGAGCTATTTTGCCTTCCATCTCACACCACGTACGTTCTGCAGCCTCTTGACAGGTCATTTTTTAAACTCCTCAAAGATTTTTATCATCAAGAAACTAATTCATTCATTCATTCATTCACAACAACCCAAAAAGCTCAATCACCACATAAACCTTCGGTAGACTGCTGAATGTTGCTTGGATCAAAGGAGCAACTGTTGGGAATGTGGTCAAAGGTTTTGAATGTACAGGGATATTCCCTTACAATTGCGATAAAGTGCCTGAAAAAAAATTTCTTCCTTCACACACCTTTATTGCAGATAGGCCTATAGGAGAACCGGAAACTACATGTGACACTGCAGGACCATCCACCAGACAACAAACATATACCATTACTTTTCCTCAAGTATTACCAACACCTATCAAAGCTTCACACACATACAAACAAAAGAGGACAAAACAAAAAGCCTGCCGTCTAACATCACAAGAAAATGTTGATAAAGTAAGATCGAAAAGCGCTTTACTGTTCGAAAAAGAAACTAATACTTGTAGGACCTTAAAATACCAAGTCTCTAAAAAGCCTAATAGACGTATTTTATCTGAGTTGGACCCACCCAGCAACTCAGATGAAGACTACAATGTCAAGCATATTTTTGACAATGAATAAGAATTTGCACCATGCGGTTTTTGTAAAGTTACTTATCTTGACATAAATTCAAGTGGAAAAGGAGACTGGATTCGGTGTCAAACCTGCAAATCGTGTTTCATGAAGTGTGTGACGGGGCCTTTGAAAAAAAAAAGTTTAAGTGTAGAAAATGCATATAAACATTTTGTTTGCATCTTGTAGAATACACATTTAATTTAAAAAAAAGCAAACTGGCTATACTCATGGTAAACTATCAAAATAAATGTGTGATTAAAATAACCCAATCCCTGATCCACTAAAATGTTATTTCCACTTAAAATTTTATTTTTCAATTATGTCCTACTTAGATTTCGTTTTTCGAAAAAACTGTTACTAGGTACGGTTCAGAAGATATGAATAAAGATATAAATAGCTGTTAAAAAAATCTCGCAAGCATATTATAGGTGAAAACTTAAATTAAAGTTGAAATTACCCAAATAGCCTCACCCTACCGTGGATATAGATATAGAGGGAAGGACAAAGATAATTGTAAAGCCCATCTCTCCCTGACCAGGGTAACACAAAAAGAAAGACCCATCATAAAACTCGAAGTTGAAAACTGTCATAATCACAATACCTGTAGAAATTTCCATCCTCCGTTCTGCCTGTCGAAAGTTCGGCGATTCCTTACGGGTGTGTCAAAATCGTAGCCTTGTAATTGTTATTACCAAAGCAAGGGGGGCAATTCTGGAAACGGCCTTATAAATCATTCAGGCCGATTATTCTGTTGACGAATTATTGCTAGCATAGCCAACTGTGACGTTTGATACACATGGCCAACGGGTAGGTGTAAAACCATATTTTGAAATAATAAACCACTTATTAGATAATGTGGGGTATCTGGACGTCTGCACTGCGACTCAGTACATTAGTAGGCGGCCTCCATAAGACTAAGTTAGTATTTACACAACTCTTGTTCCTGCAGCTAATATCATCCGGGCCAGGGCCGTCCCTAATAGGGGTGAAGGTGGAATAGTAAGGCTTCATCCAAGGTAGTTAGTGATTTCTTGTCTTTGTGCTCCGGTGTCCTGCAGTCAAAGCCTGGAGAGGTGACCCAAGCCGTCAAGGACGCCATAGACGCCGGTTATCGCCATTTCGACTGTGCCTTCGCCTACGGCAATGAGAAAGAGGTGGGAGAGGCCCTAAAGGTCAAGCTGGAGGAGGGGGTCGTGAAAAGGGAGGACCTGTTCATCACTAGCAAGGTAAGTTTCTTTCTCCTGCCCCTTTAGCATAAGATAGGCTAAGTCTTTCATAGCTCATTATGCTAGAAAACACACACGAATAAATATAGCTGCATTTGAAGAATGCAGCAAACAAGTAAATGAGTTTTTTATTAGATTTATTTAATATCTAATGTCTAAACAAACTTATGATTATATAAGCATATGACTTACAAACTAACTTAACTCTATAACCAGAACATCCAATTTAATTCATTACTGGGGAAAAGATAGCCCCAGTTTCCTCAACGATGATAATTTTTTCTGCCATGCTAAGAATCAAAACTGGATAGACACGCTAATGACTCAGCTAAGATGCAGAATAATAGATATAATAGTGTTTGCAAAACTTTTTCAAATCGTGTACTCTTTTTGGAGTCTTAACTTAACCAACCCTTTCCAGCTCTTCATAAAAAAAAAGGAAACAAATACCTCATAGCTTGTAAAGTATAAACTGTAATTCCAAATTTTAAGAGAATGTTAGTGTTAAGTTAAACAAAGCTGTGACATAGGAAAGAAAAGGCTTCTAAAGGTTCATGATAGCACGTCAAAATCTGTATCAGCTTAATTTGTTTATCAAAACATGTTTGGTGGTTAATAAAACTCAGTGGTGCGTCACGTACCTCATTTTAAGAAACAATGACTAGAATATAATATCCATCGAATGGGGTGGTGTAGCTGTTGTAGGTCGTCATATAGCAACTGTTCAACATTAGTACTCTTATATATTAATTATTAATTTTAAAATCTTGTATTACTTAAAGTTTTATTTTATATTCCAATGGTAAGTTCCCACCTTAGCACCCTTATCAGAGTTGTTATAGTTTGTAGATATATTTACCTTCCCTTTCCAGCTTGCAATCGCTCATCTGGGATCTTTATGCTAGATAAATATGCCCACTTTTAGACGGACACTTTATTCATACTGTGATTCATTGGCTTTAGTAAAGAAATGTGTGGGTTCGTTGCTTTATATAGTCATCATTGTTCAAGCATATCGATGGTCCCCAGGCAACTTCAGGAAAATTGTGTTCCTTGATGTGTCCTATTATTTCCTTAAAGTGTGCTAGTGTTTCTGTTATAGCTCTGGAACTCATTCCATCGTTCAGATCTCGTTGTCCCGGTCCTGAAGAAGACACTGGAGAATCTGCAGCTGGAGTATCTGGACCTCTACCTGGTGCATTGGCCCATGGCTTTCAAGGTAAGCGAACTGGTGTAAAGGAGGGTGAAGTTCAAGTTGCCCCAACATGATTATTATATCTATCTCCACATGCAATACTGCTCACTCATCTGATCCCATTGGTCACTCAGGAGGAAGGAGAGAACATGCCGAGAGACGCCGCCGGGAATATCATCTTCAGTGAGGTGGACTACGTGGACACGTGGAAGGCAATGGAGGAGGCCGTCAAACAAGGGCTAACCAGGAGCATTGGCATTTCTAACTTCAACAGCGAACAGATCACTCGCCTGCTCAAGACTGCTACCATCAAACCAGTCACTAACCAGGTAATATAACACAATTTAGTAGTCAAGTACAATCCAGGTATAATCGTCTAACCAGGTAACAACACACCTATTAATAACTGAGAAACAGTACTAGGGTTAATAATCAAGCAACAGCATAGGGGTCACTAATCAGATAGCAATCGATGTATCAAGTATGGGTGTTCCTGATGAGGAAAACCCCACCCCAATATTAGTGATTTAGGGGGAGTACCCTTCTATATAGCATTGAATTCAATGATTTATCTAAACGGTTTACTTGTAATAGTTCAATTATCTTACACATTTATTGTATTTCCTTACTCAACATATTGACCTTGCTTCTCTTACGTAAACACTAGCGCTTAGACAAATTTACGTAGTATTTATAAATAAAAGAAGAAAGCGGGTCTTTGGTAAGGTCATTGTTCATTTAAATGATGTGCTTTTACATAGTTAAATCAAAATAAGAATGGTATAAATGTGTTCTGCTGTACAGACTTTAAAAAACACTTGTATACAATTTAATATAAATTGTTATTTTATTATGAAGTACTTGGGTATTACTGTCATAGGTTCTAGTAGTTATTTAGCATAGAATTAATAATAATCTTTTAAAAACGCCTTTGCGTATAATTTTTGTAAAATATTGGACAAATTATTGAGAAAAGGGTTGGACCTATTTGAATCTGTGACATAATAAAAATCTTTGATTAAGATTTATGTTCAGGTGAAACAAATTATTCTGAAAATTAATCTAAGTATGTTATAGGTAGAAACAGGAAAAATGGCGCTAAACGGCTATTTTAGATCAAACAATGAAAGGAGGATATAAGGGCAAGGCCTACACACTTACCAAAAAGCTGTATAGCTTAAAGTTCACAATTAAAAACACACAAAAAAAAACAACATATAGTTATTAAATTTTGTGTGTACATCATCAGTCCCCTCCCTTCCTCAACAAAAGAGAGTAAAACACTAACTGGAGTTACTGGACTATGGCAGTATGGCTAGAGGTAGATCATGGTCACTTAGACACTGATGTTGCCTGTTTCTTAATTTTTATTTTTACTTGGGTTCCGTAGTTGCCTGTTGAGACCAAGGGGATGCCTGTATTTAGTTATATATTAGTGAGCAAGTTCCAACCTACGAAGCTGGGAAGCAGTGCAATTATTGAGGAGGGCTCGTATTACTCTAGTTCTATATCACGGGTCAAAATCTGCATTACACTTTTGAAGTGCTAATGGTTTGTCAGGGTTGTTGTAGTTTGTATCAAAACGGTGACCATTCATTCATTGTCTTGGGTGTCCCTGTGAAAAGTCCAATGTATTCAGTAATGCAGTAGTTGCATTGTAACTGGTATATAAGATTTTCTGTGGAGCAATCATAATGGCCTTTCATGGGGTATTCCATTTGTGTGAGCCTGCTGTTGAATGAGGTGGAAGAATGGTGAATTTTGCAGGTATTGCATCTCAGGTTGTTGCATGGGTAGGAACGTTTGGCCTGATATTGTTTGCTGTTGTTCGTGTCTGGGTCAGGTAATTTAGGGTGAACCAAACCGCTATGGAGATTAAGTGATTTTGATTGTGATTCTTGGAGCACTGGTGAGAAGATTTTTTGTGAGAGGTGATCTGGTTAGGATATTGTAGCCTGTGTAAAGGATAAATCTGAGTTTTTCTAGTCCTTCATAATAATGGGTGATGAGCGGTATATCATTGTAAGGTTGTTTATTGATAGGCTCTTGATTGGAAAGAGCTCTGTTTATTTGACTATGTGTTTAGGGTATTCTAATGCTATGAAAGTCTTGAAAAGTTGGTAACATTGCTTTTTAAAGTCTTCTTCTTCTTCAGGACATGTACGTTTGGCTCTGATAGCTAGGCTCTGGGGTAGAGGGCGTTTTATATTAAGAGAATGGTTGCTTTGAAAATTGAGATACTGTTGATGATTGGTGGCTTTGGTGTGGACCGTGGTGTTCATATTTCCCTAGTGAAGGTTGAGTTCCAGATCCAAGAATATGGCATGGTGTTGTGAAATGTCCCAGAGGAATCCGAGGGTGCTGTGGCTATCTAACCTGTTCAGGAACTGTAGTAAATTATTTCGGAATCTGTCCAAATCATGAATATGTTGTCAATAGAACGGTTCCGGGGGTTCGGATCATTAAAAGTTGGTCTCTAGTTTGCCTATGAAGAGGTTAGCATAGTAGGAGACCATACTTGTGACCATTGCCCTCCCTCGGATTTGTAGGTAGTGTCTTTCCAGGAAGCGGAAATTGTTCTTTTCAAGTATGAGGCGGGCAGATTCCACTAGAAAGGCGGTGGATGGCTTAGAATTGGGTAGTCGTTTGCCCAGAAGATGTTCCATTGCAGAAAATTCTTGCGTGCGGGGTATGTTGGTGTAAAGGGAATTGATATATATAGTGACCAAGAACGCATAGTTGGGGATTTTGTTTTTAATGTTTTGTTAGTGGTTGAGAAAGTGGTTTGTGTCCTTAATGTGTGAAGGAAATCGTTAGACCGGGGGTTGAAGACGAGAGTCGACCAGTGCTGAAATGTTTTTGGTGGGGGGCCCACAGCAAGTGACAATGGGGCGGCCCATTGGAGGTCTTTCCTTTTTGTGAATTTTGGGCAGGGGATAGAGAGTGGATATGGATGTATTAGTGGGTGTGAGGAGCTCTACTAATTTGGTAGAGAGACCCTGATGTGGACCATGTACTTGAGAAAATTCTTAACAAGACTGTTGTATTCTCTTGTAGGGTCATGGTCGAGTTTCTTGTAAATGTTTTCATCAGTAAGTTGTCGTTGTGCTTTTTTGATATAGGTGGATTTGTTTAGGATTTCCGTGGGGGATTCTTAGTCAACAGGGAGGATCATAATTTCTTGATTGTTTTAAGCCATGACAGGGCCTCTATCATTGGTATATAAATTATGGTATGCGGGTAAGAAATTTGGAAATGATAGCTCCATCACATTAGCCAAGATATAAGTAATGCATGGTTATAGTATTCTGGGATGATATATATGTAGTTAGAATAGTTAGAGCTAAATTAGGCTCCCTATATGTTAGGCCTATATGCAGAGTTTGTTCCCTTTTATATGTTTCTTTTCCTTTTCCCATATAATGATTAGTGAGTGTAAAATTAATCATAATGTGTGTTCCCCTAAAGTTGGAAGGGGAGACTCACCCATGGTATGAATTATTAAAATTTTACAGGAACAGGAGTAATCTGATGAAAGTGACCTAGTAACTTCTGTTTCAGGTGGAATGTCACCCATACCTCAACCAGAAGAAGCTGATAGAGTTCTGTCGCTCTAAGGACATTGTGGTGACAGGCTACAGCCCCCTAGGATCTCCTGACAGTCCGTTCCTCAAGCCAGGGGACCCCCTGCTGCTGGACGACCCCAAACTAAAGTCTCTCGCCAAGAAGTACAACAAGAGTCCGGCCCAGGTGGTGCTCAGGTACTCGGTGAGTTTGGGGTACTTCCCACTGTCTCATAGGCTCTGTATTCTTATGCTGTTGCCACTGGGCAGAGAGCTATGGCTGCCTCATTATTAAATTAAAACTGCCAGTTACTGCCATTTTTAAAATATTTTATCCTGTTTGTTCCTTTCACTCAGTTCGGTGCCTTCTATAATATACAAATCCATGCCTCAAAATTGAAAAGAGGTTTAACTTATAAAGAAGGACTAGGGGAATCATGGTAAGAATGTTGTTATATCATCATTATCCTCCTCAATTGTTTCCAGCCTGTGACCGGGTCAGTTTAGCTACAAAAGTTTCTAAAGCTACTTTCATATATTCATATGTCAACTTATATCTTTTGCAACTAAGTTATCACATTTGTTCAGTAGTTTGAATGGCAATAAGATAATATAGGTAGTATAGTAAAAAAATTTGGCCAATATGGTGAGGAAAAATAATAGTTTCTACACGTTTTAAACTTTATTTCCTACAACGGTTTCACTGTAAATATTATCCATGTAAAGATTGCTTGTAATAATGTTTAGTTAGTTTTGTTAGTGTATAGTAAATAATGTAAAGCATTAGTACAGTACTGTAATCTATTTTTATAATTAATTTTGAACCATTTAGCCAAGTCAATAGCTTTGTCTAATCTGCTAGGGAAATGAATATAAATAACGAGTTCCCTGATGACTGTTTGTAATGTTCAGTGTGTTGTTAGGGATTGATAGTGCTACAGTACTGGATTTACTTTCAGGTAGTCATACATCAGGTAATGATGCACCTGTCACTTTCGATATATATTAGCAATATCTATAGAATAAAAGTATAGAAATATTAAATATTGATTTTGGCAGCATTAAAACATGTTTGTATAAAGGCTCTTCCTATAAAAATGAAACTGTATACAGAGGGGGTTAAGCAAATATTATAACATTTCATTTATTCTATAGCTACTTATATAGAACAGAGCCTGTGCTCACTAATAGTTACTTTGATTTCTCAAAGTTCCTTGACAGTGAAGCTCCCTAGCGGCTGGCGAGTCAACTAACTGTGACCGCACTAACTTGTTGGTGGTTATAGGTCCAGAGAGGGGTGGTGACCATTCCCAAGTCTGTGACCAAGCACCGCATCCAGGAGAACCTGGATATTTTCGACTTCGAGTTGAGCAAGGACGACCTGGCCTACCTCGACTCCTTCGACTGCAATGGCCGCGTCTGTACTGTGGGACAGTGAGTGGAACCTGAAATTCATTGCACATGTCTTAGATTTAACAGTAAAAACACAGGCGCACGTAGGAATATTTCTTGGGAAGAAGGGATGGCGGCAGTGGTGCACCCGAAAAGTTACTTTTAGGGGAGGGGGTGCAAACAATCAAAGTTGTAGTAAGAATTAAATTTCAGAGAAGGGGGTGTCTGGTGGGGTGGTTAGCAAAATAAAGGTTTTCTTAAGAGGTTTGCCCTCCAACCCAAAGGGGAGTCCAAGAACCCTCCCCAATAAACAGTAAAAAATTTGGATACACCTAGAAGGTATTTGGAGGAGGGGTCACTCGTTCCTTCAAGAAAATCTAAAATGTAAATGCATTTATAAGCTATTGGATGTGGTCTTAGTTTGGCAGATTGTTGAAATAAGTTTCCTATTAAACTAAAAACTAGATTAAATTCACACATCTTGAATGCTGATTTTATAGTTCACTTTGATGTATTTTAGATTTTATTAAAATGATATAGGCCTTAGGAAGGGCAACTGCCCCATTTGTCCTTCCCTCTGTTCCCCCAGGTGCACCAATGGATGGGGGACAAACTAAATTTGACACACTTCTCACACCAATAATCTGTGAAGAAAGTTTGAGGCTATCAGCTATTACTCAGTGAAATTAAAACTGAATCATTAAAATATAACACACTAACCAATATTTTTAAAACTATTGCACACACAAATATTTTGTAGATGTAACTATACAAAGTATTGTTTATGTGTCGTTTTCTAACCTATGAGTCAATACTACATTTATCTCAGATTAGAATACAGCGCACATAATAGATTTTACCTTTGTAGTGAGTCAGTATATTATAAAATATGAATCACGACACAGTTTAAAAAGTGAAATTAATGAATTGATAAAACAAATCATCAACGCGTAGGTCACAAAAGAACATAAATTTGAAATTAATAATGAATAAAATTAAAAATGTGATAGCACGTATTTCTGGTAGTAGGTACTACAAGTGGTGTTTATAGTCAGTCGACATTTTGAGGATAGCTAATATCAACTAATTAAATATTTATTTTTTATAGCTGGGCGTTATCATATTTCTGCTCAGACCTCCTCAGTTACTAAAAGTTACCATATTATATTTGCTTTAAAACTAATTTTTTAAGTTTCAATAATTTTTCCATGATAGCCTACCCTAAAAAATAGTCACCAGATGCAACTGCCTGCAGAATATGTCAAGGAATTTTTTTAACATTTAATCACTCTTGAAGCAAAATAAAGTGTTCTTAAACATAATTTGTAATTCATTTTATAAGATTCTGTTGAAGAATAGGTAAATTTATATTACAGCGGATATAAATGTAGCGACATTTGTGACGCGCAGGTGTGTGCGCAGTGAAAGCGATACTGTTGTGTGTGTGAGACTGAGGAGAGGCAGTAGTAATATGCTTGTTGCCGCGCATGTATGCTTTCGTTGTCTCTCGTACAGTTTGCTTGTTCGTGATCTGTATTAATGTCTATTTCTGCATATTAATAAACATATCAAACTGTTAATTAGTTATTCTCAACCTTTTCTCGTTATAATTCAACAGATTCCAATATAATAACTAGTATTAAAATTAATACATTCTTATACATTATGGATCATACTTCTGAGAGGAGTAAGAGAGTGCTTTAACCCCTCCCTCCCCAGATACTGACCTTACCTCCAACCACCCATGAATAATATTAATAAACATTATCATAACCATCATCATCATCATCATCATAGATGTGCTAATAACATATTTTACCAAAATAGATACCGACAGTAATACCTGATGTTGATACTTTTAATACTCTTACTTGAATAAATTTTAATATCAATTAATACTAACTTTTTATTTTCTACAAAATAATTGCTCATTATGAGTATAACTTGCCCAGTGTGAAATACATAGGTCCACATGTTGGTAAACTGTTTAGCTTATTATTAATCATTGTGCTGATTAATTTTATTTATTTTGATAGTTGCAAGTACTCCAAAAATCGAGTTAAACTCAAGTTTTAGTAGTTGTTCTAACTCAACTCAAAGATTTTCCTGAATTTTAATATTTAAAGCACATAAAATTTTTAGTTTTATTGGTTTGATTTGATTTTAGAATATTATTTCATAGCAAAAAATCTTCAATTTATCCTTTTGTATAATTACACATTAGATAGTGCTATTTAGTGAGATTAATTTTACTTAAAAATCTTAATTTGTATAGTTTTTTTTTTCCATAAAAAGAATGTTTGTGTTTATAAAAATTCATTCATAAAAATATTACATAAATGTATAGGCCTACAATTCATAAATTCATAGAAATACTTTTAAGTATAGATATTGCTCTGGTGCGGCATAGAAACAAAGGTGAGAATGGGGATGGGGGATTAAGCATCCAGCCTTTCCTAAAAATGTAGTTGTTTGCCGAAGGTGCCTACCTAGGGATTCCCACTGATTTTTTAGTAAAATTGTCATTCACATGTGTTAGAGTAACCACTGTCGGCAGCATACTCTAAATTATTAAGGGGATCGACATTATTTCTGAGGGTGCCACAAGTTCATTATTTTCATAAACCTCCTAACACAACTAAAACTTGATATTTTCATTCTAACTCGATTCGAAGAGAAAAATGTCTTCTTGTACACCCTCAGCCATAGTAGTAGTAGTAATTATAATGTTAAATGATGTCTTTATGTAAAATAATATTGAGTTGATTGCTCAACTAGTATAAGTATAAACACTGAACCACTGTCATCTTGTTTGTTTACAGTTCGACGAGTCACAAATATTTCCCATTTAACATCGAGTTTTGATCCTGGCAGCTTGAGAGCCTAACACTTCGACTTTCATACAAATAGGAGGGCATTGACTGGCTTAATACAACTAATATGGTCCTAATTTGAATAATAGTCATAATGTGAACTGTTCATTTTTTGTAATACTTAATAAAAATGTAAAGGAAATACTGAATGTATTTTTACACAATTATTTTCATGTATTATTCTGGTTTAATAAATTCAGGTAATAAGTAAAAAAGAATAAATTATTCTTTTATTATAAAATGTAAGCTACATCCATAAAATAATAAATATATGATAATTCTAGTATAACTATTTCCCTGATAGCATAGGTTTTATAAAATAAAAGTTACTAGTAAAATAGATATTATTAAACCTATGTATGAAATAAAGTGCATTAAGCATAATATAATATGTAATAAATAAAAGGATAGAATTGTATGAAAATAAAACACAAATAAAAGTAAAAATACTAACACATATTTACACAAACTTCAATATTTCAATGCTCTTATCGAATCTTCCACTGAATGAAGTAGTAAGATATTATTAAAAATGTGTATCTGAATAAATTATGTAATATGAATGGAATTTGAATACATAATATTATCAAACTAATACTTGTATTCAACAAATTGTGGATACAAATATTTGTTAGATAACAAAAAAATATCTTTCAGAAAATATAATCAACATTATTTGTGTTTTGATATGGTACTGTAGATACAGATACTGTTGCTTAGATACATGCTAATTCTGAATAACTGTTGATTTTTTTATTTTTACAAAATAATATTTGGCCTGGAAAGAATCGTGTCAAATTTTAATGACTTAAATTACCTTCACTAGTTAAACCATATTTAAATTTGAACCACTCCTTTTAACGCTGATTGTGAGTAAAGGTAAACTAGCAGGTTCAAAATAGCCTGGCATAGTGAATATTTAAAGGCCCTTAAAATACATATGAATATCATTGATATTATGTTTCATTTTAAGCAACATTACATACAGTGATTTATATTTTAGTGAAGCATTTTTTTAGTTATTTTCTTAGTAAATCAAATTTAAAAAAAGCAGGACACACCCGGTATGATTATAGACCAAACAGTCACTATAATCCTGAAACCATTTTAGTCACATGATCAATGGTTATGTCCATAAATTCACTTATAGCATCAGTTTTTACTAAAATAAACCTAAATTATTCTGAGTAACCAGTAATTAATTGTAGAGTCTAATTTTGGTATTTGAATTTGGAAAAATATATTTTTTTTTCTAAACGAGCTACCGAAAATGTCAGCGCGAGCTACCGGTGGCTCACGATCGATAGTTTGGCGACCCCTGATCTATAGCAATAAAATTAAGAGTTTATGTATGTGTGTGTCTGTCTGTCATGAGCGTTGGTGATATACATCACACGCAAAGGTCTGAATTTAAAAATAAGTACTCCCTGTACACGAACATGTGAACCTTGAAGCCTAAATTTTAAAATTTGGATTTTTTCTATTAATTAAAAATCGGGTCAAAATAAATAAAGTGAAGAGGTTTTTTTTCTGTCTTTTTGAAGTTTGAAGCAAATAAAAGAGCTTCCAGGGGTAACCAAACAATCCATTGTGTGGTTACAATGGACAACGCTGGGTAGGCCCCTACATATGCTAGTCAAATATAAATCACACTTTTTTTTACAAACTAAAGTCTATATTAAGAAATATTTATTGTACATAAAACACAATATTACAAGAACGAGTTAAACAATTTGAAACCAGTAAATACTAGTATTTGTATAAAGAACAGGAAATTATGGGAGGTTTTCCCGTTTGGACATAAGAGTTTTTCCTTTATAAAAATGTATGTGTTTGTTACTTCTTGTTTTGACTTTGAAGAAATTGTTTGGAGTACAGTGCATGTTAAAATTATTTTTTGATAATTTAGTTTCAATCTAGTAATGAAATGAAAGAAGAACAATTGATATTCATAAGCACAAACATCGGTGATTAGTATAATACTTTATAAAATCTAAACCATCAGCTGGAGCTAAAATATAAGGAGATAAATAAATGAGGTTAGGTTTGTTTATATATTATTTCAATCCACCCCCCCACCCCCCCCCCCTTCTTCATAATGATAGCTACGCCACTGATGTCAAGTCATGTGATCTGCAGCTGCCACTCTGGATAGATACAGAACAATGATAATAGTGATGTTAGTAGTTCATGCTTCCAATGATGACCGAAAAAAGTGTATTTCTCATAGAAGGTCTTTGCTAATGCTAACACAAGCTTACTGTAGCTCTATTTCCAACTATTTGGTACCTTGGTTTGACATTTATTTTTGGCAAAGATTAGAAATTAGTTTGAAGCTTAATTATCTAGCATGCCCAAGCAACTACAACCTCATTTCAAAGTTTTGTTGCTATATCATCAATAAAGTGAAGCAGCAACTTAACCCTAATATCAAAGTTGTGATGCTATATTATCAATATCATCAGCAACTTAACCATAATCTCAAAGTGGTGTTGCTATGTTATCAATATCAACAGCAACTTAAGCTTAATCTCAAAGTTGTGTTGCTATATCATTATAGAATGCAATGCTACAGACAGTGATATAACCACTGAGGTATTACTAGTTACTACAGTGATATAACTTCAAGTTATCACTACAGAGTACAGAGAAAAGGTCAGATAGTGAAGTAAAGTGGTAAAGTTCACTTGTCATAGTTATCTCATCGCAATCGCTAACTCGGCTAATAGAGTCAAGGTCACGTCTGTTTTTCGTTACAACTCTACAACCAAGTCTAAAAACAGCCACCACGGTTCTCAAGATGGCGCCTTCAAATTTAAAACTGCTCAACGGACGAAGCATCCCGATAGTAGGACTCGGCACTTGGTTGGTGAGTTCTAGACCAGGGATTATAAAGAAGGGGGACGCTTACCACATAATAATCACAGCTTACCTAATGTTGTTTTCACGGAATTTTGGGCTATTAACAACTGAGAGTGCACGTGGACGAGTTCTTTACCACGTGGAGACTAGGTTGCAAGTTGATTTGATATAACTTGAGTGTAACAAGCATCTAACTCGAAATAATGGACGAGTATTGACGAAACCTAATATGCACGCAGGTCATAATGCCATGTATTTATAATCTTATACTCTTAAAGGTCAGGGCTCGAAACCTCACCATGTGCACATTGGGTAGTTTTAAACATCTAAACTACCACCTAAACTGTCTTCCTGTTAAAATAATGTAATTATTAATTAAATGTATATTTTTGTTTTAAATAGGTAAGTTAACTATTTAGGGTTGTTTACTCAGCCCATGTTATCCTATATTTAAACTAAGGTGGAATTTCGAGAAAATGTAGCATTTGCTTGAAGGCCGATTGGGAAGCTATGTATAAGAACACAACCTCAGTACATCCGATCGGAGTTCAAACCCGGATCTCCTTGTCACTTGGAAAACAAACTTGATTAGCTGAGCCTGATTTTTAGTTCGTGTGCGGCTTGCCCATTTATGCGCGTTATCTGTACATTATGTACTGCACAGTGTACAGAGTATAAGAGGATCAGTAAACGTAAGACTACAGCGGGAAATTTGAATGTTGACTTGAACTCTTGTGAGGAAAAAACAGAAGTGAAGGTCAAAATATTAATTGATTTTTATTTATTTATTTATGATGGGTGGAGGGGGTGGGAGGAGGTACGAGGCTGTGGTAGCTCGTGATCAAGTTCCCACAGGGGATGTCAATTAATATTTCACTCCTCTTAAAGCAAATTCAAGTGTTTTTTTTAAACATAGACGAAGTTGTAGGTGTTATTAGCTTTATGACCAGGGCCGCCCTAAGGCTTGGTTTATATTCATGCATAATTCATAACTAATAGCGAATAGTGTATAGTGTATAGTGCGCAAGAAGTTGAAATACATTATTTTAAATGATGGCGCCTATAATTGATTTATAGTGAATAGTTAAATAGTTCACAGTGCATAAAGTTGATTTAACTTTAACTTTTCTTATACGTTATGCACGAGTTGTGAAACGATATTCTCGCGAGAAAAATCTAGCCAATAGGATTTATGGAAAACATAATTCGATATTTTTCAAATATTATTTTATAAGTTAGAAGTTGGTCGCCATATTGGGCTTTAGTTATCGTTAAATAGTTTTATATTGTGATTTTAACTTGAAAATGAGTGAAAATGAAAGTGACAATGAATATACGGTTGAATTTACAGAAGATGGTTTTGTGTCTGTTGCTTGGGGGAGGAACCCCGCACCTCCTATTAATGTAGTTTTTGTACTTGCCTTGGTCACTTGGGAATTTTTATGGTTTAAAACACCAGGAGTTGGAAAATTCATTGTCTAAACCCACATAACCCCCCTCCAAAAAATACATTTCGTGCAACGCCCTTGTACTCTAGCCTCATTTCATTCAACCACTAAACCAGATTGTCCTCAAATGAAGATAAATAATTCAAACATACTATTAAATATAGAAGGATGGGTTCTATAAAATTCATTTACCCGTGATGATAAAAAGCCAGAAATGCAATTCTAGATGGTCTGCCATTAAATGCTAAATATATAAATTCAGATTAATACTATTTAGTAAACAGTACCAATATTTATCTCTCAGATTATAATACAGCTAGTAAAATTGGCGTGTTAAAGGGAACAAGGATATTATATTTGTAAGTATGTAAATTATTTTGAAGACCAATGATTGACATATCCATAAAGGTAGTATCCTTAAAATACCACGTGCGCAAGGAGATCACCTCTCAAACAAATGACAATCGTTTTGAATGTCTTATTCACTACGTTGCATTATAAACCTTAGTAATTTTCTTATGAATTGTGCACTATACACTATGCGCTATTCACTATTAGTTATGAGTTATGCATGAATATAAACTAAGCCTTAGGTGTGTATGACTGTCGCGGTCGTACGGGCTTCCGTGATTTAGCTTGCTTGAATGACAGAGGGAAAAAACAAATTGGGGTGGGAAATTTTGCCTGCATGTTCGTATAGTATTGTTTTCTTTTAAAATTATTTGCTATCTTTATCATGAATATATAAGTTATGCCTAGTATAGTGACACGTGAATGTGTGTGTGGAATGATTGTGTCTCTTAATGTTTATTTTTGTTTGGTATTTTCTCCCTCCTTTATTTAGTTCTACTTTCCTCATTTATTTTATTTTAATATGTATAAATGTACACTTATGTCTGTGGGCAATATATTATTATTATAAAGGAAATTGAAATTGGAAATTAAAATTTTTGTACAACTATTATAATATATTAGCTTTTAGCACGTAAGTATTAAAAGTACAAATAAATACACTATTAATTATTATTAATAATAATAATAAATTAAATGCTCTATTATTAGACCCATTTACAAAGGTGGGAGCCATTTAGACTACGGTAATTACAGATCAATAGCAATACTACCAACTTTTGAAAATATATTAGAAAGATACATGGCTAACAAATTGACAGACTATTTAAATAAATTCAATACAATAAACCCAAGGCAATATGGATTTCAAACACATAAAAGCGCTAAAAATCTTCTAGAACATTTTTCTAATAAAATTAACAAAGTCCTAAACAACATTAAGCATGTTTTGGCCCTATTTATTGATTTAAAAAAAGTGTTTGGCACATTCGACATTGATATATTATTGAGATCATTATAAAGGATTGGAATTGGTAGACCATACTTAAGATGGTTTCAAAACTATCTCACCAACATAATTTTATATGTACAAATTAGCACACAAAAAATTGAAACCAAAGTGAAAAGTTTGGGAGTACCACAAGGTTCAATATGACGACATATTCTATATTTAATTTATTTATTTTAATTTTTTTTGTCAACTCCGTAGTATTGAAAAGATCACAAGACAAGTAAAGTATGGCCACATTTCCCTATACGCAGGTGACACCGCAATACTGACCATTCACTAAAACCTCCAAATAGCAGAACACAACTTGTAACAAGACTAGAACGAGATACAAATATGGACTCATGATCATCGTCTAATAATAAATTCAAAGAAAACTAAAGTTATACATATTTGTTTTCCTAAAATGCAACATACAAGAGTTAATGTGTCACAGCTATAATTGTTTGCACAACTGGACACAAACGTGTTGTGACTGTATCAGAAAAACTGGACGTAACATGGGACAGGCACATACAAAAACTCGAGAACAAACTAAAAGGATTAACAGATTATGTTTTTACCATCTTAGAATGTACTTGGATATCAAAACAATAATATATAAATCGTTAGTTGTAATGATGCTGTTTTGAACCCCTCTAATATATTCAAAAAGTCATGAATGAATTGTAATTTTCTTTAAAGTGCTATATGTAAATTATCCTTTTAAGACTTCATTCATGGAAAATCACGCGTTTCCAGAAATAATGTAATTAAACTTTTTTGATCAACTCCGTAGTATTGAAAAGATCTAATGACACTAGCTCCCTATACCCAACAGGAAGCCAACTTCCACAACATCGTATTCCCAGGAGTCTTTATATTAGTTGGTTTTGACACTGTTGAAAAGGGGTCCAAGAGGCGAGGGGTAGGCCATATATATAATATAAGCCGCTTGTGCGTATGAATACATACTAAAATACTAAAATCTACAGAATAGTCTTTGAATAAATAGACAGTCCCGGTAGCATAAATCCAGAGAACAGTGTATTATCACATAACAGTGCCATCAATCTAACAGAACCATAACATAAATAGACAGTGCCAGTAGCATAAATCTAGAGAACGTGTAATATCACTAGTGCCACTAATTTAAATACATAGAGTACACAGAAAATAATCTGTAGTTCAACGAAAATTGTATCATTCCATATAATATCTTGGTACATCTTAATAAATGGTGTGCAACATCAAAAGTATTGTTTATTTAATATCGTTATAGATAGTGTTCAATCACAGGGCATTACCACGATTAAAATCCGTACTGCTTTAATTAGTGCTCGATCACGAGACAAATATCAGCTAATTAAACGGTAACTATTTTAATTGGCACTCGATCACGGGGCTATAAATACCAATATTAAACTGTATTAGTTTAATTAGTGCTCAATTGCGGGACAAACAATCCGCATAGCATTATAAATTGGCGCCCATCGCGCGGCACGATATCACATTATAAATCCCATACTATTATATAGTTCATTCAATAATATCTTATGGCATATCCATCTGAGGAGGAACGATAGAATGTCAACATTTTACGTTTGCAAGAAAAAAAAATCCTAAAAATTATATTTTCTACCAAGAATGCTAACAAACAAACATACATTCAACATAAAACAATTCTACTTCTTAACAAATTATTTGAGTACAGTGGCTATACTACAGCCTCTTTATAGGATATTACCACCCATTCTCTTAACACCCGCTCAATTTCTAACAAAGAAGTGTAAACAATCGATAAATACTCTAATTATTATGGTAAACAGGGACTGAGATGTACCGTCCCCAAATTATTTAATTTACTACCACCAAAACTCCGAGATATCCCTCAAATGGGTATAACGAAAAATAAAATTAAAGACTCGATACTTTAAGGCATGCTTCAATCAACTACGTAAATATTTTTGAGAGGAAATGTTATGATATTTGTAAAACTTGTTTTTTAATTAGTTTATTATTTTTAGATATGTAACTGTAAGACCTGAAGATGTACCTTTAGGTACTTCGGGGGAGTATCTTATCAATTATGTAATTTTCTATTAAATTGTAAATAAAAACTATTTATGATTGATTATTATTATTATTATTATTATTATTATTTATTATTATAGGCACCTTGTAAAGGGCAATCTCTAGCAAATATTGTCGGAGTATATGTGATTTGATTTATTAAGTGAGTGAAGCGAGTTTTCCGTTTTAACTCCACCGATTTGCATGTATCTATCTGTAGTGGATATGTATCACAATAGCTTTAGAATGGATTAACTTATTTAACTAAAACTTGCCACAATTGTTCTTTGTACCTTTATACAGATCAAGTTTGTTAAGGATGAAAATCGAAAGGAGGGTTGGTGAAAATCCAACACAATATTGGTGGGTATATATATACTATAGTAATATTAGACAAAAATTGAATTTTTTACTTATTTTTGGGAAAAGGGGGTGTGAGGCAGATAGCTGGAGGCCCCGCAAACGAGGTTTGCCCAGGGCCACATCCGCGTCTGTTAAGGGCAGCCCTGTTTATGAGACTTCAAAAATCTACTAGCTCAGGTATTAAGTAGGAATACAAAAACACATTATTGATACCGTATACCTTCAGGGGTGTTTTAAACCCCCAAAACACCCCCCCTCTCACTCGGTAAGGCTCTGTAAAATAGGCCTAGATCCAACCTAACCGAATTATATATAAATTAAAACTATATTCTTTCGTTTGTTTGAAACTTCAAGCAGATTGTCATTATGATCCCATACCAGTAAGACGATATATATATATATATCGTGTCTCTCTCTCTCTCTCTATATATATATATATATCGTGTCTCTCTCTCTATATATATATATATAGAGAGAGAGAAAGAGAGAGAGAGAGACACGAAACATTGTCATCGATTGCGAGACTAGAAATAAAAACATCCCTGACCTCTGTGACCCGCAGTCCAAGCCCGGAGAAGTGACGCAAGCAGTCAAGGATGCCATCGACGCCGGATATCGGCACTTCGACTGCGCTTACATGTATGGTAACGAGGTCGAGGTGGGGGAGGCCATCAGATTCAAGATCGAGGAAGGTGTTGTCAAGAGAGAGGACATCTTCATCACCAGCAAGGTATTGAGTGTTGAGGCTTAGGGGTAGATGTAGATCATCAGGAACAAGAGTTCTACGTCAATGTTACCGGCACGATGAAGACTCCCTTGGTAAGGCCGTAGTCGGGGGGG
>CABFWB010000907.1:117267-138470 GCA_902151455.1 Timema bartmani
ATAATAATAATAATAATAATAATAATAATAATATATAAGCGGATAACTCTAACTGATAGGAGACGTGGGGAAAAATAAAATATATTATCAATACAGTACATTCAGTTCACCCCGAAGGTTAGCAGTTTTAACTTAATGGATTAAGCTATGACCCTATCTTATAAGGTCAACCCGAGATTGGCAACTAGTCGATGACGATTGACCGGTCGATCTCGCAGTAGATCGCGTGAGAAAAAACTACGTCATTATTAAAAGTCGTTCTTTGAGTCTTCTAAGCCCGCAAATATATCAAGTACTTTCTAATAATATCTGAGTGTGACCCAAACTAACTTGATCGGTCATAATAGGTTATGTGTTTTTTGAAATTGAAATAGTTTAATATGAGAATATACGTTTCATTGATTCAATTTTCTTTTTTCTATAAAGGTGGGGACACAAGTAGGCCTATTTGAGCAAATATTTAATTGAAGGATGGTATAAACCAAAAAATAAAACGTATAGTGGAGAAACGATGGGTACTCGCGAGACCTTTGCTAAATTTAAAAGTCGATCTCGGCCCAAAAAAGTTTGCCGAACCCTGAGCTATACCATTGGGTAGTAATGTAAAGAAAGTGTGCTACCTCACAGTGTTAACAAAGGCAATATACAAATAAATGAATAAAGTTGACTTGAGTAAAGTTTTTGATTTTAAATCTACCAATTGTTTGCACTTTTTATCTCCCCTCGCCCGGAGGATAACAAAATGTTCGTAACTACCAATATTATATATAAAAAAACACAATAACAATAGATACCAAATAAATTTAGTTTGGTTTGTGTGGAATTTGGAACGAAGATAATCGATTCAATACTGGAACAAGCAAAATTTTGGAACCAACTCTTCGCTATTTTCAATATATTTACAAGTTTTTTTTCGTCATCATCCAAAAAATAATAATTAAAGTGTCATAATGGACGATGGCTCTGTAGTATGATCAATTCTTTCAAATAAGCGTTTCAAACTTGCAGACCTATTCATGATTCTATGCGATCCGTGGACCTTTTGATGAATCAACATTTTATCACAAACGTTGTAGGAATAAATCATTTGGGTTTATAACATTAATTTATAAATAGGTCATTATTTGGTGAAATCTAGCAGGTGAGGTTGGTGTTCCCAGTTTTTACCCTTTACCAACGAAATATCGACTACTAAAAAATTTTAAATTGGCAAACCAAAGAATTATGTGCAATGTTTGGCAGCACATAATTGTGCGACCAATGGTTTTATCTTATAAAAAGCAACAAACACCCGAGATATCACGGATTACGTGCACGCGTTTATCATCAATATTGAAAGTAACTTCAACACAAGATTTGAACCCCCCCTTTACACCCTTGCTAAATAAAATAGTTTAAAATTTCCGTAAAAATTTAAGTCAGTCTTAAAATTTCAAATAATTTTAATTTTTTTTCTATAGATATTTTAACTTAAGATGGTGACAGTATTGAATTTTCTGAGATTTTATCCCCTCAGTATTTTCAATTTTCAATGTGGACCTTATGATCAAACGAGTTTGATACGCCTGCTTTAGAACATCCGGGTTTTCTTGGGTGACTGATTGCTGTGTCCACAGGCATGCGTGGGTGCCGTTGGTGTCATGGCACCACCACTAGCCACAAAAAAATTGATGCATATTCCAAGGGTAGTGGTCATTGTATACTTGAAATCCTGCTATAACACCTCGTGGTCCCATTCATCGAACAAAGGTTGGCTATGAATACGGAATTAGATGACAGTGACATTTTAGTCTAAGACTAAAAAATATTTATAAAATTTGTTTTTCAAAGAATAATCTAAACATTAATTCTTTCTTGTTTTTAATTTATTCTATTTTTAAAAAAATATCCAAACAGATTTTCTGTGGAGGAGGGGAGGGGCATCGATCCCATCCCCTTTGTATTCCAGCTCGCACCACCATCATCTACAGCCTGCGCACACCTATGGGCTGGTTGCTAAGGATCAGATTCAAGGTCCACAAGAGGAAGAGACAGAGATATAACTAATGTCCACGATCATATTTTGTGTGCTGTGGTCATTGGACCTGGCCGTTCCCCTCCGACTGTCTTTGGTTGAGATCCCGGCTAAGTAGCCCTTGTATTGTTCCAGCTATGGAACACCTTCCATCGCCCTGACCTTGTGGTACCGACGTTTATCAAGTCTCTGAATAGTCTAGGACTAGAGTACCTTGACCTGTACCTCATCCATTGGCCTATGGGCTTCAAGGTAAGTACGATAGAGCGTACGTTCCTCTATTGCTCCAACTTGCCTGGTGGCTGTAATTTTATCTAAACTATTATTAGCACCGCTTCTTACTACCCGTTCGGGTTATACGCATTTAAGCTAATGTTAAATGGTACGGTGATTGTGAGATGAAATGGAGGACCTACAGTTTAACGTGGAATCCGAACCACGGTGGAGGTCTGGCATTCCTCACATTTACAAATAGATTTTATAACATTGTTGAGGTGTTTGAAACCTAACTTTCTTTAAAAGTTTTCGTCATTATCTAGTAATATAAATCAAACAAAAATTGTACTAATGATTCTTTAATGTCTAGAGTAAATTTCAGAATCCTTACATAATTTTTATACCTTTATTAAACAAATGAAAGCTTAGAGGAAAAACTGGTTGAATTGGAGATTTTGAGCTACTTCCACATATTTAAACATAGCTCAGGAGCCAAACATTTGATCCAAACCAAACTTTTATTGATGATACACTAAGGACTGGACTGTCTCACAAAAGCCCCAAAGCTTTTAACTCTCATATTTAACATGTAAAGAAGGGGTGTATCACTTTAGCCTCAGACGTGGTTCACATTAACACCATAGGCTGAGGCTATTGTGATACCTTTTTTATTTTTTACCAAAATAACTTTTTTAAATCATAAACATAGTTATTTGATTTAATTAAGATAGCAAAGCTGCACATTTTTGTTTTTTTATTTTTATTTCATCATAAATAGGAAAAGGTTACAAAGAAAGTTTTATTTTTTGTATAATTTTAGTCCCACCTGACCCTAAATAGATTCTTAATCATTTAGTCTTCATAAAAATATCCTGCTAAATTAGTTTGATTAAATACGGCTAGCCTTGACGGGTATTAAGTGACAGGGCAAAAAATAAAACACTAGATATATTTTCCAACCAGGGTTAGAATAAGAATCTCTAAAAAAAATTGTTCAGTGATTGAAGATACCCTCGATGTTCTAATAATAACTTGTTATCTCCTCTCAGGAAGATGGTGATCTTATTCCAAAGAATGTTGCTGGTGATATCCTCCTGAGCGATGTTGATTACCTGGACACTTGGAGGGAGCTGGAGAAGTGTGTGGATAAAGGTCTGGTCAGAAGTCTGGGACTCAGTAACTTCAATAGCCAGCAAGTCGACAGGGTCATTGATAACTCCCGGTTCAAACCACAAGTCCTTCAGGTGAGTGCTTTAGTAACTTCAACAGTCAGCAGGTCGTTAAGTTGATCGATATTTCCACGGTAAAACTATAACTCGAAAAAAAGCTGATCAGTGGTATCTTTTTCAAGCGTTTACATTGGACTGCAAGCCCATAGCTGGGCCAAAATAGATGACCCTCCTTGGCCGGTGGACTGTTAACCATATCGTAACCTAAATCTGCCATGGTGTTTCCATTCACGGGGCTTAGTCTTGACAACCTCCTCAGGAATATTTTACGTTGTAGGTTGAGTGCTACCCATACCTGAACCAGAGTGATCTGCTACAATTCTGTAAGTCACGTGGTATTGTGATGACAGCCTACTGCCCCTTGGGAAACAGGTCAAATATCCACCTCAAACCTGGAACGCCCAACGTCCTGGAGGATCACATCGTTGTCCAGGTGGCTGAGAAACATGGCAAAACTCCTGCTCACGTCGTTCTCAGATATCAGGTACCAGAGACTGCCTTAGAACTTTGAAGAGGCGAGGATTCATTATTCGTTAGTCTTGTGCTCTAAGATCCATCTTATTTACCACCCAACCAGGTTGCCACAAGCCACACTGCGATAGCAATGCTTAACGTAACTTGGGGACTTCTTACATTCCAGTAACAATAATAACCACTATTAATTGCAGATTTTAGCACAGTGCTAGTGGCGTTTGTTGTATGGCTTTGTTGCCATCTTGGTACGTATCTTGACACATTTCTGACATCACAAGTCAATTTTTTTAAACTATTTGGCATGATGTGTTTGAGGGAAGAGGGTGAGCAAGATTGATTTGAAAGAAAATACACTAGCAATCAACTAAAAATGATGAAAAATACATTTGGAGGTAAAAACACTCACAAGGCAAACCGTTGGTATCGATCTCTTTCTTTGCCTGCCAAGTTGAGAGTGTTAACGCTCGTATAAACCTACTTCTTGTCGTGTGTTTTGAACGAGATACTTCTGTGTCTTACAGGTTCAGAGAGGTGTGGTCGTCATCCCCAAGTCCGTGACTAAAACCCGCATCCAGTCCAACATCAACCTGTTCGACTTTGAGTTGAGCCCAGATGATATGGCACGTATCGACAGCCTTGACTGCGGCCTCAGAGTCTGCCACAGGGACCAGTAAGACAATAGACTCATTACTTCTATAAAGTGCATCCTTTTGCCTCCACAACGGACTAGACAAACAATTATCTAGTATAATGACGTCAGTTCAGGCAATGTTTACATTACAATCATAATCTCACGGATTTAACAATACAAAATGTAATACTTTCCACTTGATTTTTCTTTTCGTCACTAGTATTGTTACATGAATAAAGGCAAGCGTATGTCGGGTTACATAACACGTTAGTCCTGTTGGCTGTATTTTGATTACTCGTCTAGGAACTATTATTATTAAAAAGATCTACAAACCTCTCACACTTGCACATTTCATTTTCCGTAAAAAAAATAGCAGCCTTACCTTGATTGATTCCACTATGGCACTATATTATAATATTCAGCATACTGAAACTCACAAAGGTAAGCATGCTAAATTCTATCATAAACGAAGTGTACAGTACATAGCACAGCCGTATGGTTCAGAGCGCCACTCTAGTGTTAGACTAGACTGGCTATGACAAGGAGATTGGGGTTCAAATCTCGGTCGGGTATACTGAGGTTGGTTTTTCCAAAATGGTTTTCCACTTTCTCTCTAAACGCAAATGCGGATAAACTTCCTTTAAATTCAACATTTCTCACCCCTAACTTATTAGCGTAATTAGTAGACCTACATATGAGTACAACACGAACAGGTAATAGTCTAAGAATAAAAGATAAATTTAAAAAATAACACAACTAAGCTCAAGGTCATGGGACCTAACAAAGCTACTTATAACAAATTAGTTTCCAGTAACAACGCAGGTAGATATATTAAGAGAAACGTCGATTATGTATAAAACAAACCCTTTAATTAATTTACCTAATTTCAATTTAACCATGGTAGCGGGCAAATTTTTGTATAAGCTAACAAATAGACCTATTATTACTAGACATCTCATGTGTAGCTATACGCTCTGCACTGGAATCAACTAACTTTTTCTATGGATGGGACGTCAGTTTAATCACAACACATGCACAGACTTACTCTTACTAGACTTGCTCTGGACCTTACCAAAGGATATCTTTTGTTGTGGTGTCACTTAAGTAAAAAGTGTTACAGGTTGCAGTACATGCCTGTCCAGTTGGCTTGGAATTTGATTGACAGTCAAGAAGTAAAATGTAAATTATTGTACCATCACTTTTTCCAAATATCATGTATTATTCTTGAAGTTCACTGTACTAATATTTTTTTAAGCATATATAAAAAAAATTGATTTAGTGTATTATTACAATAATGGGTCAACTTACAAGAACAATTTTGTGACACATACTTTGCTTAATGCACCGTATATTAAAGTCATAGAAACTATGCTTCTCCATGAAATGTCTTTATTTGTAAAGTAATAGTTAAAAATTACAGCTTTAATTTTTCAAAAAAAAATTGTTTGCTGTGTATAATATTGCAAACATCCAGAGCAAGAATTATCTGAGTTTGAAATAAAAGATCCTAAAAAAAAAAAATCCTGATCTTATGAACACTTTTTTTTTGTTACAGTGCCAAGAACCACCCGTACTACCCATTCAACATTGAGTTTTGAGACGGCGAGTTTTAAAACCATTTCGAGATATAAGAAAATACTGTGTATCACACAATCCATTCAGTGAAAAGTGACCAAAAGATCCAACCAACCATTATCATGGGTAAGACTGTGCTTTGATGTCTAAGATCACTGGCACAATCGTATACATCCAGAACTTGTATATTTTCATTTCAAACTAGTTTTTATATATTTCCCCAATAAGTTATTCTACAACTGTATTTTCTATAATAAAATAAATGAAAGATGTTTCCTGCTCATTCAGATCCAAGAAACTTTGAATGCTGTTTATATTTGAATGAATGGCCACTGAGAGAACAAACGAGACAAATATTTTTACTACCAAACGTCTAAGCTTTTATTTTTCTTTACAAAGGAAGCGTTAACAGTACTCTAGAAACTTGATAACAAGGCAAAACAAGAGTTGAGTTAAGGGAGTAAAGGTGTGGCTCAATTTATATAATATCACTTAAAAGGAAGCACAATCGTTGACTTTATAGATCACTCACAAGGGATAACAAGCGTTTATTAAACCATTAACGACATATTTCAAGCAATTAAACAGAAATGACCAGAAGAACTGCACTCAATATATCTGAATAGAGGGAAAAACAATTAAGAGAACAAATCAACTCAAATCGAATGTAGGCCTGCTTGGTTAGTCATGCATGCTAATCATGTGCTTGGTTTTATCTTTATAAGACGCACAAATGAATTCTAGAATCAACTTGAGTGTTAAGGAAATCCAATCACCCTCTCGCTAAAATTCCACTTGAATATCCGTACGAGAACAGTATTAGAGCAAGTAAAACATTAAAGCTGAAATAAATATAATATAGTATTGAAGTTTCACTAGGGGTTACGGAATTCAGGAAATATTTCTACCTGGGTCAGAAATGTTTAACTTGGTTAAAGAGCCGTTATGAATAAGCTAATCATAGTTATTTGTATGGTATAAATGCAATCACATTGAATCACAGTAAGAAGTGCAATCAGATTGTAATCCTCTTTGGTGCTCAGATAGCGTAATAAATCAAGTTAGCAATAGACTGAATCAAGACTAGAATCCCAGTATGATGCAGTGGGGATGGTTTTACAATTACCTCTTTACATAAATGTCCGTACACTTCATCTAACACCAATTATTTCAGCACAATCATTATAAGGGGTTTGGCAGAAAGATCATAGTAAAAGTTATCTGGTTAACCACCGAGTTAGTTCATTTTGACTTGATTTCCAAATTGGACGACTCTGTAGGGCCTGTGATGGAGGTCTTGGGCTCCAGAGAGGTCTTTTTGAAAATATGTAGGCACTTCTCCCGGATATCCGAGCTCATCACGAACAGTATGGATGAGTTCATGCAGAAGTTGATGTTCTGAAGCGTAAGGAACAGACTGTGTACGATAGAAATCTTGAAGAGACTCCTCTGTGAGTAATTCTCCAAGGGTAGGAAAGAGAGGTAAGTTACCACGACGTTCCTGGGGAAGTGACACATGAAGAATGACAGGATGATGGCTATGAACAGTTTACCAGTCTTTTCACGGGCCCTCACCTCGGACATATTACTCCGGGACCCCATCGGGACCAGAGTCCTGGAGAGTCGGATGTTGAGCACCGTCAGAGTGTAGCACACAGCGATGATAGCGAATGGGATGACGAACACTAGAACGACCTGGGACACCGTCATGAAGTACCACATTATCACTCCACTCACATCGACGTCGATATAGAAGCACAGGTTCAAATACTCTTTGATTCTGGAGGTCACGAACGTGGGTATGGAGTAGACGAAGGCAAACCCCCAGATAGCGAGGCTGGCAGCCACGACCTTACGTCTCTCATCTGGGGAGTCGATGGCCATGTGGCTGTGGAAAGGGTTCACGATGATCTGGTAGCGCTGCATGCTGATCGCTGCCGTCATGTAAGTGACCACCGTCAGGAAGATGCTCGAGCCACCGTTGAAAAACTTGCAGACTCCCTGATTGAAAGGCCAAATTCCATTCGGAGAGCTAATATAGGCGGCGTGCAAGGGTAAGGAGAGAAATATCATGAGCTGATCGGCGAACACTGTGCTCAATAGGAACAGCCGGTGGGTCTGCCACATGGACCGGTGCTTACAGAAGACAGCGAGAAGCGAGCAGTTGGACAGGGTGCCATACACAATCACAATGATTGTGACCATGAGGTCAAAGATGTTGACGAAAGCGTATATTCTCTTGAGGTTGGCAAAGCACGAGTCGTATAAAGGGCCGTATGTATTATTCAAAGTTTGTTCCAAGCAGGGGAAGTCATAGAGGATACTATTATCGCCATGGTAGGAACAGTTGTCAAGAATCGATAGAGTGACCTCCTGGGATGTGTTGCATTCGATAGAATGATTCTGCTTAATCCTGTTAATTAGCTCCCAGAGACAGCATAGGTCCCAGGCCTGGTCGTGTGTGTTGTCAGTCTGTGAATTGACGCAGGTCATGTAATTGGCGTCCTTGCACAAAGGGTGGTACTCCGTGTTTCGTGAATCCATCGTCCTTTCTTGAGATTGGCCCCGCTTGGGGAGAAAATACTTACAATTGATAACTAAAAGTGCTTTATGTGGCCCTAGCTCTCTTGAAACAAACAAGGAACATAACTGGTTGACTATAGAAACTGTTTGTTGACTATTTTACTAGACCATCTGACTATGACTTCGGTGTTATCTTACTATGCTTGAGTGATTTGTATCTTAATAATGCTGGTATTGAGATGAACTCACTTCCGTCGCCACAGTATTTCCTCTACCGTGATAAATGTTTAGTACATTCAGCTTTGCTGTCAGCATACCACATCCTGTTACAGTTGGTGATTGTAAGAGATGACGTTTCCGCCACCAAAACACCACTATTCTCATGGACGAGGAAACAGAAATCCGCTTTATTTAAGCGGATGTAGGTCTGTTTCCACGTTGGGCTTTCTAGATAGTGGTTTATCGATGGAATATTTTTTTTGTGATCGGTTCAGGGTTCATCATAGCCAGGTGATTCCAAACCTTGTCATTAAAATATATTTTATATTTCGCACTTCTACGTTTTATTCATTAGTTAGGATTATATGTTACTCAAAGGAGGTTTAAAACTAAACCATCGGACGCAAAATTAATTACTGAACTATCATGCCACGTTATTTTGAATCGATTTTAGCACAAAAGTAGACTAAAACCAAGAAAAACTAGAAGAGAAATTTCTAAAATACAACGCCGTAAGGTTTTCAAAAGTTGCTTGTTTAATTTTTCATTTAGATTAAGTTCTATTTGAACTTGAGTTCAATTCTTACAAATTGCCTATCTTATATACAATGCATTTAATTACAAGTCAAATAGTATATTTTTAAATCTCTTAAGGTTAATATTATGATATGGAGTAAAATTAGAATTTGTGCACTTGAAAAATATATATATTTATCGTGATATAAGTGAATTAAAAAATACAATATTAATGATATCTTATGACCCCGGTTCATACTCGTGTTTGAAGGCTCATATGCTATGTAAATGTTATTTAAGTCATTGTTGGATATAACAATATTTTATAATCTCCAAGGTGCGCTTCATCAGACAAGGTACACATAATTTATCCTGAAAGGTGACAAGCGTACCTTTCTTGTTTCACTATAGACTATAGTGTAGCATGATAGGGCCATAAGGGAGCCCATCAAGTGAATACTATAGATCATCTACGGTGGGAATGTAGGTAAGTGACAGCTAGTAGGAGGTTCTTTACCGCAAACATTGGCTGGAAGTATTATAATTGTTTGATGATCCTTTATTTGCTAATATAGTATTACCAAGCAAATAAAAATTATTTTCGACACTAGGGACTCTCAGCCAATTTTTGTGAGAAATAACCTTCCGCCAGCTGTCATTGAACTATACTCCCACAGTAGATGAGCTATGGACTATATAAAATTTCATTAAAATAATTACACTTATTTAAAAAACGGACAACGCTCATTCAGGGTCGTTTTAAGACCTTCGTAGGCCCTAGGCACTTTTATTTCTAGAAACCTGTATGTCCGATATTTTTACTCATTCCCACTACTTTCAATTGAAAATAATGCTATGCGACAATTGATGACATAATTTCTGACTATGCACATACGAAATGTCACAAAGTGAACATTTAAACATTAAAAGGAAAGTACCTACAAGACCTCCATTACTGTGTCTGTGATTGTATCATTGAGGCTGTTGAGAAACGCCAAGACTTAAATTATTGTTTTTGCCTTTCAAATATCAAAATGAACTTTTTAAATTAAAATTTGCTGTTTTCTCTTATTTTGGGATTTTTGTTTGTTCCGTTTATGTATTTTTCAAGTGAAATATTGTAGGCCTTAAATAGTTCGTAGGGCCTAGGCACTGTGCCTATTTGGCCTAATGGATAAAGTAGCCCTGTGCACATTAAAACAATATCATACTTACTTACTTTATGGCAGTGCTATTCGATTAATAGTTCGTGGGTCAAGTCTGCCCACCGGGGGAGCTGAATTGTGTCCATTCTGAATGGTATCCATTCAGACATTTTCTTAAACAAGCACCACAAATAAAAAGTCTGTTTTGTATCCATTCTAATAATATCCACCAAATCCTGAATTGTATCCATTCTGAATGGTATCCATTCAGACAGTTTTCAAATAAATGACTTTAACAAAAATCCCGATTTGTATCCACTGTAATTATTTGCATTATATCCAGAAAATCCTGAATTGTATCTATTCAGACATTTTCTTAAACAAGCATCACAAATAAAAAGTCTGATTTGTATCCATTCTCATAATATCCACAAAATCCTGAATTGTATCCATTTAATTGGGTTGCCACTTGTCTGATAGATGGCAGCAGCTGAGACTCTCCTTAACTCATCCCGTGTTTACTAGAGAGTATCATTATCACTAAGTTAAGATATAAAAAAAGATAAATACTTACTAGTGTTTCTTTTAAAATAATAATAAAAGGGTACTTTACAAATGATTGGTTTTAAAATTATTATGATCTAGTTTAAAATTGGTACATGGGCAATCATTTCCTAAAATAAATTAATATTTTAAATAGTTTGAAAAATGTAATATTTCAGGATTCCGAGATTTCATAAAAAATGTGTTGATGCATGAAAGGCTAAGTTTTGTTCGGGTGGGTTCGTTTATAATATTAAAAATTATAACTATTGCCTATTAAATACTTTGGTGCCATGTTATGACATTCTTTGAATATTCATGTTATAGATAATAACGTTCTTCTGTGATTGATGAGAGTTTTGTTGATTTGTTTGGATTATATATAATTTATTTTACAATATTAATTTTTTTATCATTGGAGATTTGTTTTTTTCTGTGTGTAGAGATGGCAAAAAATATAAAACTTGTTATATGAAGACAAATAAATACAAGGAATCCCGCTCTCTTTATATTCCTACTATTATAGAAATAAACATAAGTGCTTAACTTATATGCTTATGGCTACATAATCACTTCTAGCCATAGTCTCAGTAATAACAATAATATATGTTAATGATATTGTTGATTACAATCAAACCAGTGACATTTTATTGTTTGCGGATGATACGAAATTTTTCAGGACGATTAATTCAAAAGAGTATCAAGTTTTTATTCAAAATGATATTGATAATTTTACCAGGTGGTCAAATTATCAAAAATAACTCTTTGGCCTCAATTTAAAAAAAAGGCTTTATTATCAGTTTCTCAAAGAAAAAGAATAACATGCCAGCAACATATTTAATAGGAGACAGTTACCTTGCACAACTGGAGCATATAAATGATCTAGGTATAGCATTTGAGAGTAAAATGCTTTTTCAATCCCATAGTGAAAGTACAACAAATAGCGCTCTTAAAATGCTAGGATTTGTTATGAGAAATTGCTTATCTTTTCAAAACGCAGCAACCTGTATCCTTCTTTATAATGCTTATGTAAGAAGTATTTTATAACATGGGTGTGTTGTATGGAATCCCTATTACAATGTTATGGCTGACAGAATAGTCAGTTCAAAAAAAGTTTCTGAGGTTCTTAACTTTCATAAATGGTGTACCTTTGCATGGATATTAAAATAAACTAAGCCACTTCAAAATGGCTTCTTTGTACCAGAGAAGAATATTTCAAGATGTTGTGTTCATACACTAAGCTCACAATAATGTAATGGACAGTATATATCTTATAGGGAAGCTAAATTACCTGTTTTCTGCTCATAGCACACGTCTAAAATATGTATTTATTGCAGTAAATAACCCCACCAACTATGCATACAATTCTCCCATCACAATAGTTTGTAAGAATCTCAACATATCAGTCACCTCTCATCAAATTCATCAAATTGATCTGTCTGTAACTACCTTAGAAAAATTAAAATTAATAATGGGCATCGTATGATTCCATTTTCGAGTGTAAGAGTGTATAGCTGATTATTAACGTTTATCAATATGGTGTTTCACTGTCAATAACAACCTTATAATTTGATATTTGATATTTGATATTTGATATTAGTCACTGAATGATTGTACTTATGTGTGTATTATTGTGTAGCTTACTATTTTATAGGGTATCTCTGTCAGTATCAACCATAAAGATGGAAAATAGTCACAGTATAATTGTATTTTTGTGGGTATTATTTGTATCACTGTATATTCTGTGTCTATCTTTCTGATTATTGTAAGCCTGTGGACCTTATATAATTTTACTAATATTTTTAAAAAAAAATTACTTTTCCACATAGACTAATAACATTACTGTACATGGCAAAAAGGTTGCTTGCTTCATTACAATTTACTTTACAATACTGTTTTGCTTGTTGCTGTACTTGGTTATAAATATTTTTCTGGTTTTTTTTTCCACGGTCTATTTAATATTTCTCATATAAGGCCATCTTGTATTATTTTGTATTATCTTTAGTTATTCAATTGTACTGTTGTGGTGACCTATTTAGGGGTTTTTTGGTCAAACCTGTTGGTCTCCCATAAATAAATAAATTAGTTTCTAGAAGTGTTAAATTTTCAAAAATGTGTAAGGGGACGACTACTTTTAATAAGTTCTTAAAGCATCTAATTAGAAAAAAAATTCAGGCCAGGACTATTCCAAATAGCTTCTAAGGACATCCAATTTTTAAAATTTGCTGGTGGAAGACTAATTCAGATAGCTTATAGTGGCATATAATTTTTTTTAATCAGGGAAGGAACACTCTAAATAGCGTTTAGGGCCATCCAAATTAAAAAAATATATATATGAGAGGAGACTACTTCAAATAAATTATAGTGAGTTAAAAATCTGGGAGGAGACTACTTCAAATAAATTATAGTGAGTTCAATTTATATTTAAAAAAAAATTGTGAGCACTTCTTAAAATAGCTTTTTAAATAGCCTCAACGACCATCCAAATTTCAAAAAATTTAAGAGGTATCACTATTCTAAATAGCTGTTAAAAGAGTATAAGTTTCAAAAACTCTCCAAACGATGATCACTATAAATAACTTCTAGGAACATCAAATTTCCTATAATTAACTGGGACAGAGGAAGGTAGAAAAACCCCAAAACACTTTTTTAATTACTCGCTACTACATATTCCCCTTTCACACAAATATAGTTCCACCACTACTGTATAAATTAACAATATTCTTATTTATTATGATTTAATAGTAAGTCTTAACATCATGTCGTAAACTTATGATTTTGAAACTTCCTAACTCCCTCCCTAAATTAAGTTCTCCCTACGCCCATGTTCAGACTACAAACAAAAACTTAGGCATTTGGGTGAACCTTCAATATTAGGTTTCCTAAAATATTATTTTTGTAAGTTAACCAAGAGTCATTAAAATATCTATCTTAGACCGTTTTAAATACAACAGTGCTAATGTGTACGAGCCTGGGACTAACTTGGTATCCTCGGCTCAATTCAGTTAACCCCACTTGAGCTTAAATTAACAGTTATCACACAATCGGTATAATAATATTATTTATTTGTCAATCACTCTTTGTTAAATTATACATACACCTTTTTAAAAAATTTTTATTAGAGTGTAGAAATTAATAGACTTATTTTTTAGTAGCAAGGTTTGAGTCCATGTTAGTCAATTTAAATTACATTGCTTACTAGCAAATCTAATTTTTTGTGAAGTTAATGCTATAGAAAATGTCTAGTAAAAATAAAGATCTGAGTAAAGGCGTCATATTCGCGACTGTAGGACTCGGTCTAGCATACTTGCTTGCAAAGTACCGCACTAGCGTCCTTAATTTTCTCAATCGCAATATAGGTCTTCGCAAGGATCCTTTAAGATACCAGCGAGTTCTTGTTGTCACCGACCAACAAGAGAACGAGGAAGTTACCAATATGCTCAGAAAGTAGGCTACATTTTTTTTTTAGATCACAGCGATATTTCCCAATTTCAAGTGACATTTTAAAGAAATTGTCTAGCCCAATTTTCAGGCCTATTTTCCTCGTGCCCAACGCTTTACAAACCACCCTGGTTATTATGCTTATATAATTTGGTTAGGGAAGAGAAAGAATATAGAGTACCCTCATTTGGTTTAAAGTATAATGGGAAGCTATTAATAAAAAAATCTTTAATTCTCCAGGATTCATACTCATACCTTTTTGTTACTGGCAAACCAAACAAGCTGGGGCCCACACATCTGTCCACGTGCCCAAAAAAACCGGGTGGGAATTGGTTTTAATTGAAGTTTATGGAAATAAACACGTCCACAGTTTTACATCTTTGGTAAATGATGTAATATTGATTGTTTAGGCCTACTCGTGATTAGATGACAGTTGAAACAAGAATGGCCTATCATCGCCAGACATCACTCGTGATAAGTTTGTGCAGTGGGCATTGTTTTCCTTTACAAAATAATATATATTTTTTAGCATGGAAAAAAGCTCAGTTCCTTGAAATTGACATTATTGTGTAAATACCGTAACATACTTTTCCTTATATTGCCTAAGATCCTGATAAAATATTTCATGCAATCTCTTTTCATTGCGTGTTTGTAACATAGGATGCACCTACAATCTCTTACTCCCTCTGTTTTGCCATTTTTACATCAAGTGCCAAATTGCTGTTAACCCTATTTTTGCTCTGCAATCATTTTTTAACTGTGAGATTGAGAAAAAAAAATGGGGAAAATGGCTGAGGTGGCTTTGTAGAAGCCCATGGGATTTGAAGTAAAGTTTCGAGCAGTAATTGATCACTATACCCAAGTCATGATGGCCTAAGTTGGGGCTTCCGGTCACTTAAGATGCTTCACGCCCACATAAGTGGTCACCCTAGCCAGGTGTTCTGAGGTTGGTTTTTCCCTCCCTTCCCTACCCTCATAAATGCGAATACCCACATTTCTTCTAAACTCTTTAATTTCCTCCTTGCTACCCCATTAGTATGTGTGTGTGTGTGTGTGTGTGTACATATATATATATGTGTGTGTGTGTTAATAGCCCAGATGAGTGGTAAGATGCAAAACACAACACTATTGCTGTACAGAATGACTAAGAGCTAGCACAACCCACTCAGGTGGCCAAGCAGTCTAAGTTTCATGTGATCACTATGAGGGGAAGTTCAAGCTTTGAATATCAGCCATGTTTACAGGGAACATAGCTATAATTCTTGTTGGGTTTTTCTAATCCTTTCTCCACACTAATATTTTTACATTTCCACGATGTTACCATCTTCTTCAAATAGATTCAGTAGTAACCCTTGTATATAATTTTCACATCCCAAACCCTATGGGATCGGTGAATAGTATTTGATGTTGTTCCAGGAGCTGCGCCAAGCTGAGCGCTCTGGGTTTTGATTGCGAATGGGTAACAGAGAGGGGCTCTCGACGTCCAGTGGCGCTGCTTCAGCTGGCCTCATTGGATGGGCTGTGTGCCCTCTACAGATTGTGCAAGGTGCACTACATTCCTACACAACTAAAGGTCATAGCAATGTACACTAACTGATACTAAGAATGAGAGTAGGCCTAGTTAATAGGCTTTAATGGAGATATCGTTCTTGGATGTTGTTTAAAAAAAATACTGTGCAGCACACCATTCTACTCATTCAGTTTATATGAATATTTACACTAGTAAGATAGTGATGAAGAAGGTAAAATTTATAGGAAATAAATATTAATTTTCATGGAGGGGCAGTGAAAAGCATTTAGGAAAAAACACTCTCAGTACACCCAACCAAGATCTAAACCTCATTCTCCTTATCATTGACAGTCCAGTTTGATGTGAGAGTAATGTGTTAGACTATGTGACCACCAATGTGGGTCTGAATATTATTAATGGTATTTATCTAAGTTATTTTTGTTATTAATTACCAAATATGAGTTGCTAGGCTTTAGACACCACCTAGTCTTACCGTTTTATCGATATCCAAATAATTGGTACCATATTTGATAGTGCCCAACTTGAAGTCCCCAGTCAGACGGTATTTCAACAGTAGTCCCCTGGAGGCTCTCAATGCTTTAACCCTAGAATGCTATTCCTTTGTAAAATTGACTACCGAGGTTTACAAGATGTCATGTTCCCTCCCTTACATGGGGGCTAGAATGCTCCCTTCTCCATAACTTTCAGTTGGCCTTGAAACTTCACTATAGCAGATAGTGTTTCTCTTGTGACTTGCTTTGTTTCTGCTCTAGGAGAAGCTCAGTCGTAAAAGGTACGAGTGTTATGCATTAATGAAACACTTTACTAATTAGTGACAATGGTATTTTACAAACTAAAACAAAATAAAGTTGTAATATTGCATCCTATTACACATAAGAACATGGTAATAAACCAGAAAACCAAAAATCTCGAAATAATTGAAACCTACAATGAAACCAAGGGTGCATGACTACAATACTTTACAACCACAGTTCTCGTGACATCTGTAAAGGTTTAGCGGCTCTCTGACATCAGAAAGACCTAACTAACTTCCTTTGCTATATATGCTACCAGGAGTTGCTGGAGGACCCTAGTATATTGAAAGTGGGTGTGGCCCCATCAGACGACGCCAAATACCTTCTGGCAGACTATGGTGTGAAAGTAAGGGGCTGCCTTGACCTGAGGCATTTGGCCAAACTCCACGGCAACTCCACTGGAGGCCTGGGCTCCCTTGCACAAACGACCCTTGGTGTGAAGCTTGACAAGAACTGGAGAGTGCGCTGCAGTGACTGGGAAGCTCAACAGCTTGATGCTCAACAGCTGGACTACGCTGCTAAGGATGCCCTGGTGGGCATTGTCATATTTGCTTGGCTCACAGGTAATCCTTGGGTTTAAACCATTGAGTACTAAATTCCTAGAGCCACATGGATAGTGCACAAGGGAACTAAGTATAATTTGTTAGGTATAGTAAATATACAGATGCTAGGGTTTGAAGTGTAGTATTAGACATACTCTCCTGTATTAAATTAGTTTATATGTCCTGCTATCTAATTAGTAGAGGTATGCGAAGTCCACTTTTTCAATTTGAAGCAAATTTGAATCGAATATATGAAATGTTCTCAAAGCTGAATCTTTACATTACTTTACATTCATTACCATATACAGCTTGTGGCCTGGGTCAGTTTTTTTATTCAAGCCATATATTTCCCACTACCGGCTTGCTAGGCCTGTCATAGCTTCATTTGCCTTATAATCTAATTTAAGACTAGGACAGGCACAACATCCAGTCCCCGGCTGTTAATTCATCACTGTGAAGAAGTAAACCCACATTTCGCCAATGATTAATTTTGTGACCATGTCCAGAATCAAATCCGAGACACTTAGCGCGGTAGACAGTCTCACTACCAACTGAGCTAAGGTGTTAGATCAAAGCCAAATCAAAGTTAGCATTTTTTTTAGTGGTTTTATGCCTGAAAAAATATTATATTGTGGTTATTTATATTACTTGCACTAAAATTACTCGGAAAATGTTTTATCGCACAATTGTTTTTAATACTTATTTTTAATCTGATAAATCAAATTACTATCACAACAAGCAATACAATTATTTAAGATTTTTCCCATATGTATATTAATTTATAATGTACAAAACAGCTCAAAATGGAAATAATTTAACATAAATCGAGTATTTTAACTGTCAATATTTTTAATGGTGAAGCTTCAAAGCCTGAGTTTGTTTCAAAGTGAAGTTGAAGCTGATGTTAGATTTGAAGCCGTACACCCTCTTAATTAGTAAGTATTCAGACCTTGGATGTTTAGTATTAGATGTTTTGTCTGAGATTTTGACATCTTGCCTGTTTTCAAGTAATGTAAAACTCAGAATATACAAAACAATAATTCTACCGGTTGTTCTTCGTGAGTATAAAACATGGGTTCTTACCTTACATGACAAAAAACAATTTAGGGTGTTTGAAAACAAGGTGCTTAGGGAGATATTTGGTCCAAAAAGGGATGAGGCTACTGGAGAATGGAGAAAGTTACATAAAAGATGAGTTACATATCCTATGCTCATCACGAGACATTATTAGGATAGTAAAGTCTCATAGAATATAGTGTGAATACAAAATTCTAGAACCTTGTTTAGGGTACTTACTGGCAAACCCAATGGGAAGAGACTATTGGTAAGACCTAGACGCAAATGGGAGGATAACATTAGAATGGACCTGAAAGAAATAGGGTGTAATGAGGTAGACTGGATAGAGCTAGCTTATCATAGGGATAGGTGGCATACTTTTATAAGAGTGGCAATGAACTTTTGAGTTACCCGCCTCGGTGGCGTAGTTAGCTAACGCGCTAGTTTCGTGTTGAGCTAGACTGCCAAAGACAGGAAGATTGAAGTTCAACTCTCAATCGGGTGAGTTAGGGTTTTTTTTTTCCTAAATGATTTTTCACTCTCCCTCCACGCAAATGCGGGTTCACTTCCTCTAAAACTCTCAATCGGGTGAGTTAGGTTTTTTTTTTTCCTAAATGATTTTTCACTCTCCCTCCACGCAAATGCGGGTTCACTTCCTCTAAATTCAACCATTCCAATTCCTAACCCATTAGCATAATTAGTACTTAAACGTATAACTTGAATGGGTAGTAAGACGTGGTGCTAAATAAAAAATAAAAAATTCGAGTACCTAATGCTATAGAGTACATAAGTTAGTAAGTAAGTAAGAAATTTCAGAGCTACCTTTTCAAACCCACTTTTCTCAAATAACACAAATCACTGTCAACCTCAGAGCTGAGCAAAACTTTGAGGCATTGTGCTTCAAACAATGTCTAACACCTTTGATAGGAAGATTAGTTTGACTCTTAATGCTGGGAATTTGTAGTTTTACTAAACATTAGTTGCAGGAAGGTGAGGTTTAGGTTATTTTAAGCACATTTTAAGTTTGCTCCAAGGTACTAATAACCCTTAAAGTTTTTTTAAAAGTTTTTACATTTATCATTAAGGTTATAAACAGCTTAATTTAAGATATAGGGATGAAGGTAGCTTAGAGGAATTGCCCCCGCATGGGTGTCTAAAGGAAATGGAAAACTTGAAGGGATAAATTATAATAAAACCACCCCCAGGCTACCAAGTCTGAGACTTGAACCTAAACCTTCTTGTCACAGGCACTCCAGTCTAATAAAAGCAAACGCCTTAAACTGTTGTCAAGCGTTGGTTTTAAATGCTTTAATAAAGAATGTTAACAACCACCCTGTGATCTTTACCTCAGGTCTGACCAAGCATTGGCCGTGGAGCCATGTGTCAACGTGGGACAAGGTCTACCCTCAGTGCAAGAATCTGGTGGATGTACGTTTCAAGCAGAAAGGCACCAGTAAGGTCATATTTATTTTAGGGAAAAATACAATATACTTTTTTTTGGGGTGGAAATTTAATAACAAAATAATTTTAAATAAAATAAAATATTGTAGTATAGGGATAAATCCTTATTTCTGGGAAACAAATAATACCGTTTTAAATTTAGAACAATTATTTTATTGTTATAGTTAGAGAAACCATAAAAGTTTAGATAAATGCTGAAAGTTTTGGTTTATTGCATTATTTCTATTACTAATGAGCGACCGAGGGTTTTATTGTGTCGAGAGTAGTATATTACTCATTATTTAAGGCAAAGTCTCTGTCGATATGTGAAAACATGTGTAAGAATAAATTAAGAAAGTTTTTTATATCTTGTTGCTATTAATCAGTTTATTTCCACTCTTTTCATATATTTCTGAGTCGCTGAGCACTCGGTAGTATTTATAATCTATTTGTTTTACTCAGGGTATCCAGCGACCAGGAAAACAGGGAAAATTCAGGAAATCTGCTTGGTCATTGAAATGTCATGGAAAAGTCAAAAAATTTAATCTAATTTTTTGAATGTTCTCATATTCACTAAAAAAAATGCAACTTTTATATGCAATATACGAAATAAAAACTTTCTTTCAGTTAAAACACACTGCAACTCTCTTTTAACAAAGTTGAGCATACTCTTCTTAATTATCAAGGTAAACTTATAATTTTGAGTCAAGGCTATGAGGATGTGTGAGAATTCAATTAGGTACATTATGGGAAGAAGAAATTAATAAATAATATGTCTCACAAAAATTTTAAACTGTATTTGTGCAAGACGATATTTTAATCTCACTATGATTTTACTGAAATATAGCTTAGATCGCACTATCCAATAGCCCTTTGCTTTAGGCCTGCGGTTCCCAAACTTTTTGAATCTCGGAGCACTTTTCAGGAGAAAAATTTGTCACGGAGCACTATAGTTGCCTTAATGCTAAATATATGCACATGTATTTTTTGCTATATTTACCTAACTGCATTTTTTAAAGTTGTTAACAGATATTTTATCTATAATAAAAGAACGAATTATTTTTAGATTTCTAAATAGTTTAAATTTTGATATAAACTTAATTTTTTCCATTGAAAACCATTGAAAATTGTAACTTTAAATATCGTTTTCTCAAAACAATTTTGCACACAAGTGTCTTTAGTATAATGGTGACAATATTTTCACATAGAGCCTACATAGATAGATACTAAACCGAATTACAGCAGTATTCACGATGGAAACGAATGTTTAAGCATTTGGGCATGTTAAACATCAAGTTTTATTTCATTATAAAT
>CABFWB010000907.1:141570-195789 GCA_902151455.1 Timema bartmani
AATTATTTGCATAGCAAAAAAAAAACAACTACAAAACATAATGTTTGGCATCTCTTCAATTTGCTCTAAATATGAAACTGCAAAATATTATCTAGGTTTAAAACCTCTTAAACGTTACTGTTTTTAAATGTTCTCTCTAGGTTTGACATCGTTTAAAGATGATTGCTTAACACCCCTTATTCTCTACTCCCTGTCTGGCTCTTCAACAACAGACACGCTGAGCCCTCATGAATGGTTGACCTTGGCAAGCTACTTCCTTTCCCCCCCTTCCTCTCATTTCCGCACCCCTAAAGATAGAAGAATATATCTGTCCTTCTCTAAATCTTTCAAGCTAAATTCCCGACATTTTTCCGAGGGTTTGGGATCCCGGCCACCCCTAGTATTATTTAAGGGTCAATCAATCATAATCCATTATATGACTTTAAAAAGGCTCTTTTGTGGAAAAAAGTGCTGCTAATTTTTTGGTCCCTATGGTATTTTCTCTATCAAGGATCCTGTTCAAGATTTTATTGAGTGTTGATTAATTTAAGGATCCAAGTTACAGTTATTAACCTCAACCATAATCCACTAATTGTTCTGCTCTTTTCTATTCAAAGAGAGCCTGATGTGCCCTGAAAATAAATTAGATGTGTTCTGTTTAAAATGTGTGAATCAAATTGGGGACAAAACTTCTCATCATCATCATAATCATCAACTGTTTCCAACCTTTGGCCATGTTAGTCTAGTAAAATGCCTCCATCTTCCTTTTTCCTTCCACCATTATTCCTTCTTTAATTGCTTCCATTTTTATCCTCTCACTTGAACACTTTCTGTTAATCCGCTGTCTGTCTGTCTGGCATGGTCTCCCTTGCAGTTGTTTTCCTGCAAACTTCATCTTATTCATTCTCTTTGGTATCCTTTCCTTTTCCATCCTTATTACACATACCATCTCAGTCTTACTTCCTCTACTATCTCATATACCCCAACATCCTCATTACATGTCCATACCATCTCATCTATTCCCTATACCCCTAATCTTTCCCAGGTAACTTCAGTCCTAATCTTGTTTCTCCTCGTGACAGCTAACATGCTCTTCATAAAATTTATTTCCATGACCTTCACTTCCCTAGTCCCTCTTACATTCACTCTCCATGTTTCTGCTGCATGTGTGACAGTGGTTACAAAGTACGCCTTGTTCACCACTTCCTTACACTTCAAGGGCACTTCTCTTCTCCTTAGCAGGTCTTTTACACACCTATAGAACAACTCTTCCTGCTGCCCTTTTCCTATTAGATCTTCTCTACTTCGACCTTTTGCCTAAATCACACTTCCAAGATATTTAACATTCTGCACCTTTCTCAGCTTTACTCCATCCAACTTTATAACTTTACTAGGCCTTATCCTCTTCCTTGTCATTACCATCACATCACACTTTGCCCTGCTGAATTTCATTCCACACTCTTTCACTTCCATATTCCATTCCTGTACTTCCTCTCCCTTCTCCCCCCATATCATCAAGTCATCATCAAACATCTTGGCTTTCATTCTTTCCTCCTCGAATTTCCGTGCCACTATATTTATGACTATTTCCATTACCACCATAATATGTGCGCAGGGTGTGGCTGATGGGGGTGCAAGTTGGATCCCCCTTGAGAATATGTTTGAATGGTTTTTAATAATAACATCAAATTAAAAACAAGAAAGAATCGTTGTTTTATTTTACATGATTATTCTTTGAAAAACAAACAAACCTTATAAACCACAATGCCATCTGTCGGCCGGCCCAGAAACAGAATACTAAGCCTTCATTAACCACTAACTAAATTTTGAATATATGTTGACGCAGTTTCTTATAAATTACTAGGTCTTTTTTTCTTTTGTCACTCCAACTTTTCCTCTTTATTTGTGGCTAGTAGAGGCACCACGACACCCATTCTCCGCACACCTATGATTACCATTACAAAGAGTAGTAGTGAAAGGGCACTCCCCTGATTCGCTCTGTTTTTTTAATCCAGAACCACTCTCTCTATCCATTTCTTCTCCGTCTGAACACAACTCATGCCATCCATATACATACTTTTTACTCTAATTACAACTCTTTCCACTGAGGCCTCTTCCATCGCTTTTTAGATTTTATTTCTATCCACATTATTATATTCCTTCTCCACATCCATAAATACCATTACCAAGTCCTTCTAAAGCATATAATCTGAACATATGTAATATATTGAAGATAATAAATATATAAGATTGTCAGTAATGTCGAGGTCATGATTCAAATTTCAGTCAGATGCACAGAGGGTGTTTTTCCCTAAATGGTTACCTACTATTTACTCCATACCAATTTTGGTACATTTCCTTAAATTTCTAACTTCCTCATATTTATCCCATTTATGTAATTAAATGAGTATAGCCCTTTGGTAGAAAGACATACTGTAAAAAAAGACACTGGCAGTGAAATGGTCCCTTTGATCTTGGCTATTATAGTTTAAACTATCGAGCCCTAGGTAATAGAATGAAGAGGGTGAATTTAAGGAGATACACCAGTACTAGCCTAGCGAGAGCAAATATGCATCCAATTGTGGAGGCAAATCAATAATCACCCCTACCTGAGGGAGAACCCCGTCTAGTGTCAAACCTGCTAAAGAATATCTAAATTAATTAATTAATTATAGTATTGATTTTTAATAAAGGAGACAGGAAGAGGTGTACACATTAAAGGGGAATGTAGGGGAAGGTAGAGAGAGGAAGATCACGGATTTTGGTAACAGAGATATACTATAGATTTGATCTTTGTTATATGACAGCTGTTGTAAAGAAGGTATGAATTTGGAAAGGACTTTTTTTTAGCACCAAAGTTAGACATCTTCCCTATAATTTGTACACCTCTTCCTGTCTCCTTATTTAAAAATCAGTACTATAGTTCTCGTCTTTCATTCCTCCGCTACCTTGTTCTCCTTCCATATTGCTCTCAGCACCCTTTTTATTTCTGATTCTCCTGCAGCTCTGATCATTTCTACAGTTTGTTTTTCCACATCTGGGGCTTTCCCTGTTTTATCCTCTTTATTGCATCCTCTACCTCTTTATCTGGGCACCCACACCCTCCTCTTCTTCTTCACTCTCATCTCCCTCCTGTTTTATTCATGGTTAAACATATTCCATCCATAGTTCCTTTTATTCTTCTCCTGTCTCCATCATTCTTCCTTCTTCATGCCATCATTTTAATTGCTCATCTTTTCTCTCTCCTTTTGTTTCACACCTGGCTTTTGTCACCTTATTTATTTCTTCCTTCCTTCCACATCCCTTTCCATTATCTTTCCATTTTTGCATCAAATCTTTCCTGGCTTCCTGTAACACATGCTAGGACAAAACTAGGACATTAAAACTCAATTGCTCAATACCTTGAAACCCCTCATTTCTTACTGGTATTGAAAGAATAGAGAATCAATCTTAAATTAAAATCATCATCAATGGTTTCCAGTCCGTGTTTAGGTAAATTTAATAAAATGCCTCCATCTTTCTCCGTACTTCCATCATTCTAACTCCTTTACTTGAATCCCTTCTTCTCTCACTTGAACACTTGCTGTTACCATATATTTTCTGGTCTCCCTTACAGTTTTTTTTTTTCTTACGTACTTTAGCCATCATTCTTCTTGGAATCTATATTAAAATCACAAATTTCAATACCTCAAGTCTTTGCTCTTAAATCCCCATAAATGAAAGTTTTGACATTGAAACACAATAAAAAAATTTGGAATCAAGTACTTTTTAAATGGGTCCACTTATAATTATTTTTCTGTTTTAGTTCAAAGTTTGAAAATTGTAAATATACTTTTTATGACCTTTGAGTTGTAGTCGTCTTGCAAAGATCAAAAATTGCTCTTTATTCTGGTACTTTTTTATTATGTAAACACATTTTATTTGTTTGTTTTTACAAATACACTACATAAATAAATAACATAATTTTAATGTGAAAATGGAAAAATATTGAAATTGTAAATGTTCAAGAATCAAAATCATGAAATCAAAAAATGGAAGTTAAAATTTAAGAGTCAGTAAATCCAGGAATTTTGCCATTTCCAAACAAAACTTGAACATTTGTTTTAAAGGTACATTTCCAAGGGCCTGGCTGAGAAGGTGTCGGATGATCCGTTCACGATACGTCTTAACTTTGAGCCTTCAGGCCGTGCAGTGGGGGATGTGGGCAAATACTACAAACAGGTGAAGAACAATTGCTGCGTTGTGTGTGGCAGTGAGCATTCATTCCACAGGAAGTTTGTCATCCCCTCAGAGTACCGGAAACTGTTCCCCTGTAAGTGAGACACTTTGGAATCTTGTTATATTGGGAACTATAGGCTACATGCAGCCGATTTAGGCGTGCTCTAACAGGTTTGACACTAGAAAGATGGGGTTCTCCCTCAGGTAGGGGTGATTATTGATTTCCCTCCACAATTGGATGCTAGGCTAATACTGGTGTATTTCCTTAAATTCCCCCTCATTATATTACCTAAGGCTAGATAGTTTAAGCTATAATAGCCGAGATCAAAGAGACCATTTCACCGCTATTGTACCTTTTTTTTTACATTGTGTCTTTCTACTAACAGGCATTACTCATTTAATTACATGAATGGGATAAGTATGAGGAAGTTAGCATATTAAGGAAATGTACCAGAATTAGTATGGAGCAAATAGTCATAATCATTGAGGAAAAAACACACTCTGTGCATCTGACAGATATTTGATATTTTAATCATTACTGACAAACTTATATTTATATTATTTTCAATACATTTCATTTACATTTTATAAACAGTATTATACTACATTTATGTATGTTGTCACATTTTAAAATCTGTCTCAAATTACCTAAGTTTTAATAGCATTTAATGTGGAGGCCTAAATAAAGTTGACAGGTAACTTCTATGTATGAAGAAGCAAGGATTACTTTTAAAATAATTTGTCTAAAGTTGTAGTTGTCTTAAAAATGCCTGAATTTTGTCATTCCAATGAAGTATGGTTGCTTAATTTTTTGAAGAAATTTGTTCAGAATGTTTAATTTTTTTTCAAGCATATCTGCAAGAAAAATACCTCACGACTTAGCGCAAATATTCTGTTTAGTATCTTGCCTCTTGACAACCATCTAGTTTCAGTATGAAAAAGTAAGGTAGTGGGATATCTTTACACAAAACCATACAAATTTGAAATCTTAGTAGGTATGCTTTGATGAAATTTACAATTTTCACAACTGCCTGTAACACCTCATTCAGAGGAGAGCTTAGATCTTTAGATGCCAGTACCTCCCACTGTATCAATGTATCATGCAGCATGTCCACTTAGCTTCAGGGGCTAATGCTTTACTATTTGCTTGTAGTCCAGTGTGCACTCCAGACATTAGGCGAGCTTCATTTGCATATATGCCAACACATCCCTCCCACGATTTACCATTTTCTTTAAAAAAAAGTATCAATCACATTGAAAATGCACTCTGGAGTCAAATTTGGTATAAAAAAAATTTGCAAAAAAGTAATTCTTCCAGCAGATTATCACCATCAATAAATTGGACATATGCAATTAAATGGGAATCCATGCACATCAGGTGTTTCATCAACTTGACGTACATAGTAACTGTCTCTCATCTTGTCTAATAACTGCTCACTTAAGTCCTCTGAAATCTCTATAAAGTGAAACCCTCACTCACTCTCTCTCTCTCTCTCTCCCCCCCCCGCTCCCCCACACACACACACACGGAGATAGAGGGCTAATTAGGAAAAGTAAAGATGTTTTATTCTGATGTTTTGTGATTAAGGGGGTGAAATCGGGGTAACTACCCTAATCAACAATAATGCTTTATAAACTATTTTTAAGCATTAAAGGGTAATAATACAATAAGTTTGTTCTAATAATGCTTTCGAAAAAAAAAAATATATATTTTTAACCCCGTAGATACTTCTAAGGGGCGGGAAAAGAGAAATACAGGCAATTAATTAAAATATGTAATTATGTTTTAATATGCAACTCCAAGAGACGGTAGAAGTCTGTAGTTTATATTTTGCTGAATTTTGTGGTGTTTGTAGTGTCTCTGTGAGTGAGAGGGCCTGGCCCGAGGTGGTGTGTGGTGATGAGGAGTGGTGGGAGGAGAGGGGGAGACCTGTCCAGCCGCGCTCAGCTAATAACGCCCCATGCACTAGGCAAGGGGGCCTACCGAAAATAAAACTCTCTATGAGAAACGATACATGGTCACCTCCTCGCGGTGTTTCTCGGTTAGCGCTAAGAAACATGACATTAAGCTTCAAACATAAATTCTTCATTTTCATCCAAAAATAAATAATAGCATAATATCCCATGTGAATAACAGGGATTCAGCTAGTTTCTGATATTCGCCAGGATACTGTGTCATTAGAAAGTGGGATATTTTTTAATTGCTGCACCATAGATTCACCAAACATGGTAGAACATCAATCACTTCCAGTAAGACAGGAGTTTCACCTAATGTGTGTGGTTTTTTACACTTGGCAATTATGCGGGAAACCTGATAAGAGACAAAAATAGCTTTAGATGGTACACTTTTGTTTTGGTAAAGCTTTGCTGGGTAGACTTGAAATTACTAAGTTTTCTGACAAATTTTTTTTTTTAGTTTGTTGGCAAACTCTGTGTTTTTTGTTTCAAAATGCCTTTTTAATGTATTAGGTTCCATACTATCTGAAACTAGAACACTTATACACATTAAACAATATGGACGCTCTTCAACGTTAATGATAGTTTTTGTGAAACTCAGAGACAAATGATGTTCATCATAACACCTTGTTTTTGCACTCTATGTAGTTATAGAGGCCATTGTAGACTTCTTATCACTGCTGCCACCACTGGTAGAGCAACCATTTTCAGCTACCTCTGTGTGCATTGATTAAAAACTATTTAATTTTCAAAACAAAACTTTTCATTTAAGAATAACAGTTATACATTGACTGAACAGGAACAAACAAACACAAAACACATCTGATTTTAATAATTAAATCAATCATAACCTCACTAACCAATAACACAGCTATGGCTGAAGGCACAACTATCTGCTTGGCGCGCTTTTACTGTCACTGTTGTTTGCCTCTATATATTATTACTCTCTTACAGTCAAGATTTTTTTGTTTCTGGAACTAGGTTATGTCGAGTTAAAAACAATAACTTACTGTCTGAAAAATTTCCTGCGCCCCCCTTTAGCAACTCTCGCCCCCCCCACCCCCCACGAGGTTGGCTCCACAGTTTTGAGGACCACTGCACTAATATGAATGATTTTATTATTTATTATTTTTAGCACCGCGTCTTATTACCCATTCGGGTTAGATGCCTATCTACTAGTTACACTAATGGTTTAGGAATTAGGAAGGTATAATTGAGAGGAAGTGCACACACATTTGCATGGAGTGGAAAAACCACCCTCAGTGCACCAGACTGGGATCGAACCCCAATCTCCTCGTCTTTGGCAGTTTAGTTCAACACGAGAGTAGTGTGTTAAACCACATGGCCACTGAAGCGGGTAATATGAATAATAATTTTGAATTTTACTGTTTTGCTTGGTTGCCAGTACTATCATTGAGAGCTAAGAATCGAAGTTTCGAGAATTGTAATATTAAGATTGATTTTTGATTATTTTAATACCAATAAGAATCGAAGGCATTGAGGTATAGGAGAATAAAATTTGACATGCCTAATCACAACACAACTTACAAACTAACTCAATTTTAATTATTATGAAATCATTTTTCCATTGGGCCTCCTCATGGTTAAAGACTCATTCTAGAATATACACAATACCCAGTCTCCTGGCTGTTAATTCATTATTGTGAAAAGGCAAAACCTCAATTTCATCAAGGACAATATTTTCGTCAATGTCGAAAATCAAATCTGGGGCCCTGAGCTCATTAGGCAGACAGGTTACTGGCTGAGTTAATATTTCATACATTCAGTACTATTGACCTTATTGTGCTCTGTCAGTTGTTTTAGAAAGTGCTTGTTAAATACCTCAAATAAACGAAAAGTGGAATGTTATTAAAATGAAATTCATTAATAGTCCTGCTGATAAAATAATCTTTGTGCAAATAAAATAAACTGTATACAAAGTGTGAATTATTTAAGGAACTACTATAGTTTTCGTGTGATTTTGTGGCCCACTGAATGTGGCTGTTTCTCCCAAGCAGCTGTTATGAAAGACCACCAAAGCCACGATGTCCTCCTCATGTGTACGGCCTGTCACGTGCGCAGCAACATGGAAGATATGGCACTGCGAGAGGAACTTGCCCGCAAGTGCAACGCCCCCATACAGGAAAAGAAGGTCAGGATCGTTGTTTCTTACAAACCATCCGGGTATCACACATAAGTGGGGAGGGGGAATATTTTTAAAATTATAGGAAATGTACCCCCATTTGTGTAAAAGGAGAGTGGGAAACCATGTAGAATAAAATCGAGGTCTACTCTCGGGTTTCAGTGATCAGACATTGAAGCCAAAACTTGCTAGTGTTGTTACATAATGGTGTGCGTGTAGTGCAAATAATGTAGAGAAGTTTAAATTACTAAGTTTTTATATTATTATTTTAGCATTATTCTCAAAAGTACTTAAATTTGCTTGGTAATGCTAAATGAAATCCAATATTCATAGGAAGAGCCTTCTAGGAAATACATACAAACACATTTTTTAGCAGCTAACATTAACATAATTTTACCAAATTATTAGTGTTATTTTCATAGACATTAATAATAAATTATATCAAAAGAAACAGCTGCACCTAACATGACATGAGATGTAATTACATGAAAATAGATCTATTAAATTTTACAGTTGTCAATAAGGCTATTCCTATTAAAACTGGGCTGTACATAGATATATTATTATTATCAAAACTATCTCAGTACAATAGGAGTTGACTGTTATGTTTTGACCCAGGATGGCCATGATAGCAGCCAATACTCTTACATCTCTAGAAACACACCCACCTTTGTGCATGACAATGTGTATGCTGACTTGAACTCCAGACCCCTCCTGGTTTCGGCACCACTGTCAATCCATACACAATTACATGAACAGCAAACTTCCATTGCTTGCCACTAGGGTCTCTTCTTTATACCCTCTTCTACTATACCACACACCTTTCCCCTTAAAAGGTTTCATTCCCTTTTACCAGAAACGTACAAACAGTCCTAAATTTAACCTAACGTAACGTAACCTAAATAAAGCTCTTCCCTCGTATATTACTGTCCAAAGGACGAGAGGGCTCCTGTAAGTTTATAAATCCACTCTCCATGGATGCCTAATCACCCGAAGTGGTTGCCTCAACACTAATGGAGTGCCAGGCCCTTATATTTCTAAACCTTCCGGAGCAGGAAGCATAGCTTGTTTTGACTTATTAGAATGTTCTTCTTATCCATCCAGAATACTTTCTTCCAATCCCAAGTAGTCTTCTTCAGAGCACCTTGCTCTCAAAGATGTTCTTGTTTCCGGTTCTTGTATCCTCGGAACTTCATGGTCATACCTCGTTTCCAAGTAAAGAACCTCTTCAAATGATCTGCATGAACAATTCTCACTTCAGGTTCAACCATAGCCAGATAATTTAAAAATGAGGTGGCCCAATGGCAAAATAATTTTATAATAAAGGAAATTAAGAAAACTAAAGAAAAAGGAAAAATAAACTACTAAGAATAAATTTGACGAAGAAAGCCCACCTAGGGAAAGAGGAAAAATGTGGGAAGAATCCAATGCACAAAGGTGACATCTTCTTCCTTTCTTCTGTCTTCTATAGTAGAAGTAGTAACACATACATTTAAACACAAATAGAATAATATTTCGGAATTGTTGCCTCCTAATAATAATATTAATAATGATAATGATAATGATGACAGTGACAGTGACGATAATAATAATGATATTGATGATAATTATGATAATGATACTGATAACGATAATAATGACAACGACAATGACAACAACCAGTACAATAATTATTAATAATGATGATGATGATGATACCAATAAATCAACAACAAACAACAACAATAATAATAATAATTAAACAGCAACAACAATAACCATAAATTATTTTATAAATTAAATAATAATTATTATTATTATTTAAAATATGAAAAGGTATAATTTTTAGCTTATTTTTTAAGAAATAATTAATTATTAAAAATCATAAGTTTGTATTTTTATAATTTCCAATTATTGTGTGTTATTAAATTATAATTTTTTTCTTTATTATATAACCATATAATTCTATCTAAATTGTTTTGTTAAAAGAGAGGTGTCCATTGTACTAGTTAAAATAATAGTTTTTGTATTTTAAAAATAAATTATATTAACTCTTAGACATAATTTCTTAGGGACACAAAAATGTAACTCAGAACTCTAGGTTTAAATATTTTTTTTATCATCTAAAAATCATTGTTGAAGTAAAATTCATAGTAAACATAAGAATATACAATGAATTTTCATTTCTGAACCATTCAAATCCATTTTTTAAAATTTTATTCATATCAATGACTATTTTTATTGAGAAAAAATCTTAATTTGCTTGTTCTGAAAACCTAATATTTTGTAGTTACATCGGTTACACACTAACCCCTCGAATACCTACCACACATTTAGCTGCGTGATGAAATTATGTTAGGTTGAAGAGCATGATACATTGATGATGATGATTAAAAGATACAACTTATAACCATTTTGGTCCTTTCTATTTTTATAACATATTAAGAGTTTAACTATTGTTTGTATTAATAAATATTTATCTTTCCACCTAGCTATAATTACCTTTACAATTCACTTAATTAGTTTATCTCTACTTATTTTTTATCAATTTTAATTATTGTCTAGCCATCCTTATTATTAATCATATATTTATGAAATTTATTTTAAATATAATTTTTATGAATAAATACATCCCTTAAATAATATGGCATGCTGTATAAGACCAAGCGTCAGTTTAATAATATCCAGTCTGCCGATAAATGCTTGGCAATACTGACCTTAAGTTATATTTCATTTATATCCTGTACTGATACTTCACACTCACGCTAAGGGCTATTAACGGCTATGACTGCTATTTTTCTGCATTTTAGATAATTTAAAGCTTACCAACTAGACTAGAAGTAAATCTTAGATCTTCTGGGGATTTGAACCAAAGATTGTGCTGGTCCATTGTCTTGAAGCCTACATTTCAACAGAGGCTGAGAGTAGCAAGGTAAAATATGTTGTCCTCATCTCCAGTAGCTGAGTGACCCTGACCTTCGGTCTGTCCAATCAGCGGCCAATGCGCTCGTTAATCGCAGTGCAAATAAGATTCCCGAGCAGCGCAGGCAGGAACTGACCAAAATAGTTCAAAGGTTCTATGGGACTGAGGGGCCCCTTACAAAAGAACAGCTCCAAGAAGTCAGCAGTATGGAGTCTCGGTAAGGAACCTATTAATGATTAATTATTTAAAAAACTTATTTTAAAATTAGGAATGGTAATATGTTCTTGTTAAGAACTTAATAACTGTGGCTACATGTGAAATTTTACCCTATTCAATGTTGGCTTGGTAAAGGTTTGGCTATAGCTGCCATATTGGAGCGTGCCTAAAACGAAAGTGCCAGCCGGTGCTGATGAGACAACGTTCACTAGTTCACTTGTTGCCAACCTAACTTAGTCTAAATGTTTTAATTATACATGACAGTCCTCCCTTTTCAGATAAACAGATTAGAAATTAATTCTTAAGCTACTAGCTAGTTTATTGTACTAACTTAATATAAATAATATTGCTTATGTATTTTATATTTTGTTGCTCATGGCTACCATTACTTCCTCACAAGTCTAGCACAAAGTCATCTCTCAGCTGGGATGGTAACTGAGATTGTCTGCTGGTATGTAATTTTGGAGGTTTTGCTGGTATCCCTGTGTCCACCCTCGGCTCCTGGTGTTGCTGGCTATTTCAATTTGGCAAGGATTCCACTCATTCAGTCGTTGGTGGTGCTGGTGGTGGTCTTGGAAGCCAGCCCATAAGAATTTCAGCTGCTGTCTGTCCAGTAGTAGTGTTGGATATTGTCCTCATGGCAACTTTTGCAATTCTGGCATGCCAGTCACCTGTGTGCCTGCATAGCAATTGTCTAAATGATTGACCTATTCTCTCTGCTAGTCCATTTCCTACCACAAAACTGTTGAAGGTACAAAATTGGGCTTTGTATGTGTAGGCCAGTCGTGTAATGTCCAACAAGTAAATTTCACAAGCCCCTCGGCCTGTTTGGTCTGCTCCAATTACCTTCTTTGATGGTATCAATGTTTGTGAAGTTATCTTTTAACAAAAATAAATCAGCCGAATTGGGCCATTCAGGCCCCATAGAAGATACTGGTAAGTTGCTTAGACAGTTAACATTGCCATGCTTCTTACTCGGACAATGTTGCAGCTCAAAATAGTAAAGCCCCAGGGCGAGTGACCTTCTCACCATTCTCAGTGACAACACTAATGGAAAAGACCTGTTTTAGCCGAAAAATCCCTAACAAGGTCAAATGGTCAGTAAACAGGATGAAATGTCTACCATTGATAATATTTTGTTAACACAACACTATAGCTAATTTTCCTGGAAAATCTATGCATGGTTTTTTTCTTCTGTGGAAAGAGAGTGGAAGGCAAATGCAACTGGTACTTGAGTGCCATCTTCATTTTTAAACCTACATATGCTGAAGCGTCACATAACACAATCAATGGTCGGCTGTGGTTGTATTGGGCTAGTACCTTGTAATTTATCTGTAGGTCCCTTACTGTCCGGAGAGTATCCTCTTGTTTGTGTCCATTGTCATTGTGCCTCTTTGTCGAGCAATGGTTGAAACTCTAATTTGTTTTGAGGAGAAGGTTCCTACAAATTGCCTTGCCTTTTGTTACTAATGGGTGTATTCCTGTGGCATGCTCTCTGAGCCCTAAGAACTCAACACATGTGGCACCAACTTCACATTTAATTGTTTACATTTCAACCATGCATCTCACAAAGGTGCTGCATTACTTTATATAGGCGTTCATCATTGTAATTTGGATTTTTTTTTGCTGCAAAGAATATATTGCTCAAAAGAATGACCACACCTGAAATACTTGCTAGTAGTCCCTCCGTTGGCTTTTGAAAACTTCTTGGGGCTGCGTTGATCCTGAAGGGCAGCCAATGGTCTTTGTAAAGGCTGCAGTGGGTGTTTATTGTCAGTATATATATCTGCTGCTATGGTATCCACCTTTATTTGGGTATATGCCTGGTCCAAATTTAGTTTAGAGAAGAATAGACCCTGGGCTAGCCTTGCAAATGCTTCATTGATTGTTGATCTGGGTGCAACGCAATGTTAAATCTTGCCCTGTAGTTGCCACAGTCTATCTTTCTGTTGAGCACCACCGGGGTTGCCCATTTAGAATAAGTGACTGGCTCCAGAAAGTGAAGATTTTTCAATCTCTTTGACTCTTCATTCTTTGAATTCTTCATCCTGTGCAGTGCAAAAGGTACAGGGCGGGCTCTTAAGGAATTTTAAGGGTAACTGTCAATACCCAAGCTGATTTTTGGTCCCTTGTAGATTCCAAACCCTATCCTACCAAGTTCTGGGTAGTCTTTAACCAGATTTTCGATGTTGTAAGAGTCTTGCAGCATGTGGATACCTATAACTTCCAGCCCCAATAGGAAAAATAGATTCTGGCTAAGGTCCTTGGCCTTATTTCACCACCAATGGAAGTGCTACCACCTTACCCTTAAAGCCAACCTCTTGTGACCCTTTTACTTTGAGCTACCCATGTTATGAGTGTGTGAAAGCACTGGTGGCTATTGCTGCACCAATGTCCACTTAAAATGTTTGGGGGAGACATTTACTCTTCTACCCCTATAATTTATAGGTGGTTTATGATGTTGGCGACACCATTATTAGGACTTAATTATCCTGGACTTCAGAGTTAACTGTAAGTTTTGGATAGCTCCAAAGTAAACAAGTCCAGGCTTGGATCTTAGTCAGGCCTAGGCCTATTTGTTTTGTGTGTTGGTAAAGTTTCTGTGTGTTGAAGAAACCTAGTTCCCATTATCTGCCCACAGTTAAATTTTCCTTTCATAAAAGCCTGGTCCAAATGCCCTTTTCGGCCACATGACCTGCAATAGAGTGAAGCTATCTCTAGTCTCCACTCTCTGGTTTGATGACCTTCAGCCCATCTGTAACAAGACATTCCCCTCCTGGTGTTCCTCTGAGTATTGATGAGCATGCTTGTCTGAACTAGTGTCAGTGCCATTATTTGGTCTATAGTAATGGTGCGACTGATCATAACTATGATGGAATGTTTCTTGTTTATAAGTGGTTAATATTCTTGGGGTCAGTTTTGAATACCTACATTATTAACACAAATCTGGTTTGTTAGTTCTTCTAGGGTCATTACGTTTTGATAATTCTGCCATGCATGCGATGTTGATAGCGTTAGCCAGGGCAAGATTGCCCTCCCTTAATACTAACATTTGCTTAACTGCATTGTCGCATGCTCCACACTTGAACTCTTTTGATATCCTTCTTTCTAGTAACTGCATGAACCCACAACCAGACACGATACTGTGTAAGTCGGCCACATATTCCACGACTGTCTCATCTGACTGTTGTATGCACCCGTGTAATTGAAAATACAAAACAATTTTACCTGACTTTAGCTTACAATGTTTATCCAGGGAATTTAAAGTTAATAAAGCTCAACATCATCATTGACGCCGTTTACCACAAAATAAAAGCCATAAAGGCTTGACAAAACCATACGGTGCTGCCGGGTTGATTATGTCGAATTTTGGCAAATGTACTATGCTTTCTCGCACAGATAGTTTTCACTCCTTACCACCACTAATATGTCCTTGTTAATACTTTAATAAATGTGGTTATATGGGGCTGCTACCCGATACAATGTTGGCTTGGTTAAGGCTAGGTTATAGATGTCATATTGGAGCGTGCCTAAAATGATATTTCCGGCCAGCGCTGTCAAGACAATCAATGTTCACTAGTTCACTTATTGCCAACCTAACCTAGCCTAAATGCCTTAGTGATACATGACAAATGGATTATTAGAATCCCTCAAATCCTTTAGAATATTCAAGGATCTGACAAAATTTCAGATTTGCAATTTAAAAAAATACATTTTTTTTTCAAATTTTAGATCTGAACTATAATCTATTAGAACTATCATGATGTTTATTAGTGGCTATTCCCAACATAATTTTAGGACATACAGAACAACCAATCCTAGATAGTTAATTTATCACTTAACTGAACATAAATCAACAAAACAAAAATGTTATAAACTAATATGGGAAAGTTAACTTCTAATGTTCATATTGTTTTTTTAGATCAGGATTCAAAACTCGGGATACATAGGTAAAATAAAGATTTGGATTTGAGAAAAAATTGATCTTCTCTATCTTTATTTTATATCTTTTGGGATATAATCATATATTTGATATTAGTAGCTGAAAACCTTGTTCTTCATTTAGGGGTGTGCAAATGTCCTGGAAGTCAAAGATAAATACCGCTTTAGCTTCAACTTTGACTTTCATGAATATCTCAGAGGAAAAATATTTTATCAAAATACTGGCTTTTAAAAACAAATTAAATCTTTAATGCTCTTGCCCCCATTTCCTCCCCCACAAAAGAACTAAAGTTCTCAGGTCATATGCTCGCAAGATGTTACAGCTCTACTGTGAATGGTATTCCAGGGTGCCAAACAAGGACTACGAGCCCCACGGTCACAAAGTAGTGCAGTTCTTCTCAGAACAGGGGACGGGAGGTCTGGTCACCCTCGAGCGGATGTGGCGAGAGCACTTTCTCACTACGATGAGGCCTCGCTTCCTGCCAGAGCTCTGGTCTGTCTCCCACAACCAGCAGAGGCTCACCATCCGGAAGCAGGAGAACAGGATCAGACAGCAGGAACTGGAGATGGCAGGGCTCGCCTGAGAGTCACTCTCACATCAGGTTGATGCCTCACCACTCTTCTCATTCAACAGAGGCTCACCATCTGCAAGCAGGAGAACAAGTTCAAGCAGCAGGAACTGGAGATATAGCTGGGCTCACCTGAGAGTCACTCTCACATCAGGGTGATGCCTCACCACTCTTATCAATCAACAGAGGCTCACCATCTGCAAGACAGGAGAACAGGATCAGACAGCAGGACCTGGAGTGGGTGGTACCCGCCTGAGAGTCATTGTCTCATCAGAGTGAGGCCTCACCATGCTTTTCAACCAGCAGAAACAAGCTAATGAGGTTTACCTGAATCTGTCAGGGAATTTTAGTTGAGTTATTCAAGATTGAACCAATTCCTGCCTACTACACACACATACTGTCTAAAATAATGTCAATAAAATTTTGTAATATTTGTATGGCAAATTATATTAATCTGTCTTTGAAATTATGCTAGACAAACAAAAAAATATTACATTTGAAAGTTCTAAGCACTTTTATCCTTACAATGATCTCAGTTGATAGTTCATAGCCTTGGCTTGAGATTGCAATATAGTTTATTTTCACCTAATAATGTGTTTTACAGGATTGACGCAAATGCAGTATTAATAAAAAATTTAAAGATGTATGGAACCTTTGAATCATTAACTCCTTGAGTCCTTAGGGAGATCTGAGGATTCAATAAAATACAGAATTCAAGACTTTTTTTTTTTTAATTAGCAAATATATTGATAAGGTTTTTTCTTTCAAATTTTGGATTGGAATTTGTTTTAATGCTCTTACACTGTTTATGGTGGTTCAGCCTAATATAATTATAGGACTAACTTAACAACCACCCACAAGACTATTATTTTAATACTCAACAAAATAAATGAATCTATAATGTTTCCATTATAACAAAAAAGGTTAACATGGTTTAGTTATAATTTCTCTTTACTACAGCAACTTAAGAGTTAATGTAATAAGGTGAACAGACTGTATTATGTTGGTAATGTTTTTTAAGATTTGGATTCGGGCTTTGGGTTAGGGATTCATAAGTAAAATGAAGAGCTAGATTTGAGATTTTAATTTTAATTTTAATTAATTGACTAATTTCTAACTAAAATAAATTGTTTTAACCCTGTCATACAAAATTGTAAAATGTAAATTTCTAGATTCAAATTTTACATAAGGGTCCAAAATGCATAATTTATGAGATGGACTTTTGGTTTTAAAATGCTAATTACATGACAACATAGTCAACTGATACTGTACCCTACTCATTCTATGGTTTTTCAGTTTGAAATTTTATATAATGATTTTAATAAACAACAAGAAGATAAAAACCTAAAAAGTAAAAATTGTTTTTTATTAACATGCTTTAATTTGCAACAAAGCCAATGCTAAGCAATTACTTGTACCGTTATACTTTTTCATATTTTCCTGTCCATACTTCGTTTCAATGCTATTATTTTTATTCTCTTGAATTGAGAACAGTGAGCTTACTTTCGAAAGTTCTAGTTCAATGAACTTTGTTTAAATTTTATCAAGGAGTGCCATTTCAGGTTCTATATGTGTCTAAAGGTATGGGCATGCCGAGGAGTGCGCACATCGCTCATCACTCCTATCTTTACACATCGCTCATGGAACAGGCTGTGCATACTGAGCAGATTGCTCATCACACTTCATATCTGGTTAGAGAAAACCAGTCTGCACGGAGCGTGTGTAATGCATTGTTTTTTTAAACTTTTTTTTTTAATTTTCATTCAAATATTTTAATTTTAATTTTAAAATATTTATTAAAACAGAAAAAAAATATCTTTGACAGCAGTAGTGATGAAAGTGATAACATATTAGCAGCAGCAAAATGTTCATGCCTCTTGTCCCAGATTTTGGAGTACTTAGAAATACTATTATTTATAAGTTTATCTTTTATGTCCCTAATCTCCTTCTTAAAATATACTCAATCTGTAGAAAATCTGTACAAGATAAACATTGAAGTAAAAATCGAATTGATAATAGATAAAATAAAAGTGTGATGAACAACACTCAGGGTTTGCTTTGACCTTGAACCAACCACTCATAGCACTGTGCACATTGAACAATCCTTCACAAAAACAAACCACTTTGTTTCTCGTGTTTGTTCGGAGTGAAGCGCGGAGAGTGAGGTGCTCGGCATGCACGCTCTTTTTTCTTTACAATAGTTTGTTTCTACAACTTGTGCGATATACGAAGATAGGAGTGATGAGTGATGTGTGCACTCCTCGGCATGCTCGCACCCTAAGAACTGTCCACTAGCTGCTTGTCTCACCCGGGCAGCTCACCAACCACACTCAATAATTACCGTAGAATTTTCTCATTCATACAGGAAACAAGAAACTTTTATTCCCTTCAAATTCTAAATGGTTTTGGTTGGAAAGTTATGTAATATTATTTTTAAATATCTTTACTCATAAAATGAGTATTTAAATTTTCTTTACAATAGGGATGTGTGAAATCCACTTTTTTAATTTGAAGAAAACTTAAATAAAGCTTATAAAATATCATCTACGTTTGAGCATTTTAATATCAATTGTTAGTTGTTTTATGATTGAAAACATATATTTTGGTTAGTTATATAACTTTATAGACTAAAATTACTTCAAACATATTTTATTGCACGATTATTCATAAGATTTGGTTCAATTCTGATGACTTAATTTACTATATCAACCTACAACTCTATTGTGATTTTTATCCATATGAATATTGATTTGTAATCTACATAACAGCTCAGAATGACAATAATTGAACATAAATTGAATATTTTATCTCTCAAATGTTTTATTTGGTGAAGTTGTATAATTGTCGAAGCCAAAATTTCTTTTTGAGGTGAGGTCGAAGCTGATATTTGTTTCAAAGCCAGGTCAAAGTTTCAAAGCTTCGCAGGCCCCTATTTTACAGACTGAGTCTGCTGAACCTTACAGTTTAAATATCCTTTTCAGACACTAAACCACATAGTCAAATGTACTTTCATGTTTCCATGGCAATATTGAATTATAATAACCGAAAAACAAATAGGTACCAGTTTCGGCATCACTTTAAAATATCTAATTATTTTGCAGACAGTAATTTAAATAATATACTATACCTCTTTTATTATTCAGGCGATTTTTTTCCAAGGATTTTTATTCTTTATTTTAAAAAGAAATAAACCTGTTATTTTAAAATACCACAAATTCTTTAATTTACTTAAATTTATTTTTATTTGACAAGATATATCTGGTTGGGAAAACCCAATTATCGATACTGAACACTTCCTATTTTTAAATAATATGGTTCAAATAATACCCACACTAAATAGGGCTCCCATTCGTCCTGTTTTTACTGGGACAGTCCCATTTTTTGATCAAATATCCCATTGTCCCAGATTTATTCCAAATGTCCAGCTTTTTAAGTGTTCTTCCTGAAAAAAAAAATGTGGGAAACAGATCTCTCCATGCTTCTGTTGGTAGTGTGTTGGGTACTTTAACAGTGGTTGCTAGCGTTTGTAGAATATTATAATTTTTATCTTTTTCCCACCCACATAGTGCCGAATTGTAAGTGCAGTATAAGTTACTGATAATATTTTAAGAGAATTCCCCTTCACTAAGGGTATAGATGAAAATGTAGAATGTACTTATGCAACTATAAATTTTGCATTTCACATGGTGGTCGGTCAGACGTAGTCAACCAGGTGAAAACAAAAAAACACATAAAGGTTCTGTTCAAAGTAAGGCTTCCAACAGCAGTATAATTTCCTAAATTTGAAAACCCAGAGTGGAATGGAAAAACAGTTACCACAGGAAGCAACCTTCACTAATCACACAGTGATACATAACTACAGCTTAAGTCCATGGACTGCACAACAGCCATCTAAATATTCTGATGAATCTTTCTAAAATATAAACTTAACTATAATTATTGTGTATTTTTTAAAGGTGCAATTTTTCTAATTAAGTAGGTTTGTGATTAATAATAATAATAATAAAATCTTATTTAAAGTGACACATATCTTATATAATAGATTTATTTTTAGTTTTTTTAATTTTTAAAATGTCCCATTTTTTCACAAAATTTCCCGGGTTTTTTAAGAACAAATTTGGAACTGTCCCAGTTTATAAAAAATAAATTATGGGAACCCTAACACTAACCCTTGTTTATTGATTTTTAAACTAAACCAAAGGTATGGGAGCCTAGCTTACCCCTGTGGGGGCTCCTTGCTCATAAAAATCTAGTAGAACACACAAACACATCTTCATTGCCACAAGAAACTTCATCAGGGGGAAGATAAGCTGACATTTGGTCACTATGTACACTCTCCGCCTGATGAAGCGGCCTCTGACTTATGAACATAGCTACAACATAAACGTTAGTGTGTGTGGATTAGTGATGTTAGTTTGTGCTTCAAACTTTGAATAAGTTGGGAAATAAAACTCATTTTTTAAAATGTGAATAATGTTGTTTGTTTATTTTGAAGGTTTTAATAAAATACATTCATTCAGTTTTGTTATTAAATGTTTCTAGCCTAAAGAAATTAATGTTAATCTACCTGAAACACTGTTCAAGGAGTCTGTCATTTGACCAGTGTTAAAATTTTGTGACATTGGTGGATAGATTGAGGTTAAATCCCAACTGGTTTTTCTAAATGCTATTTTTTGCTGTGGATGTTTCATCCACTTCCTCAAAAATCATGCTCCACACACCTTCCCCTTAGAATAGTTACTACAGTCAGCTCTGGTTTTAGTGAACTTGGTTGTGGTGAACAGTCAGCTACAGTAAACCTAATTCATTGGTCCCAACCCACGTACATACTTTGATCCATTGTAGTCTCTGCACACACTTCCTGTAATGATACTTAAATTTCTGTTGATGTGCGACTATGTGAAGTTTCAATTTTAATAAAGGATCTTTGATCCAAACACTTGACTTGGCCCAAGCTGACATTCTCATCCATTTCAAACACATATAAACAGACACATTCTATACTTAGCTCTGTTTTATGCAACATATTAGTGTAGAGAGGAACCTTCAGGCTACAAATCTGTAGACTGTACAAAACAAAGCAATCCATTCTTTTGGTGACAAATACAAGCACAGTATGCGCTACTTTCCGGAAAACTCTTGTAATTAGGTCGAATAGAGGTGGCACCTGGATATATGATTTTTCAAAATGTAATTAAAAATTATTTTTTCACTTACTACCCGTTTGGGTTATATGCCAAAATATATAATTTAAATAAGTTATATGAGCTGCTAATACTGCTGAATTATCACCTAGACAATTTACAATTTCACAATGTCATAGATTCTTTTACAATATTTACCAACAAACCAAATATTCACATTTGAAAGTTTGTTTGCTCCTATAGTACTTAGTATTATGTAAGTTGTGCTTCGTCTGTTACATAATATGGGTTGTGCTCATGGGGAAAATTATTGATATTGATAAATTTTTTTTCTATTTTAGTAAGCAGTGAAAAACTTAAGCCTTTAAGTTAGCTGATTGATATTTTTGTAAATTAATTAGTAAAAACTCAAAGAGTGTGTTTTTTTTTCAACTTTGTAATAATGCAATTTTTTTTATATCCACACACATATTTACTAATTGTTTACTACTAAGTGTCGGTAACAATTATAAAGGTAAAGTCCTCACATCTGCATCTTGGCAAGAAGTCAAGGTGCGTTTACTGGCTGCATGGTTTACCACGCTACTTTAGGTTTTACTCAGTTTATTAGGCCCAGCTTTAAACATTAGTTTCCCAATCTTCGGGTGATGTATGCACTTTAATTTTATAACTACACTCCACTATATAACATAAACATCTTATTTTGTCAAAAATAGATAGTGGGTGGCTTCCAATGGACAAAAGTATTATCGGTTTTACAGTAGGTGGGCCTCTTAACCACACTTGCTTGTAACAACCCTCTCCACTCTACCAACGGCTTACAAGTTTGTTCACGGGGAGAATAGGAGGAGGAGGGAGGATAGTTCATTTGGATGGATACACAATGGAAGGATACAAATAAAGTTTTTCTTTAAACATTTTATAATTCAATATATTTACTAAAACTATTTTTTTATTTCTGCATCCTGTTCAAATTATACACCTATATGATAATTACCCTAATGAGTTAGGGATGAGGAAGGAATCGTTTTAGAGGTAATCTATCCACATTTGTGTGGAATGAGAGTGAAAAAATATTTAGGAAAACAACCTCAATAGAACTAACCGGGATTCAAACCTTGATATCCCCGTCATCAGCAGGCCACCCTAACACAAAGGTGACATCTTAGACCATTTGGCTACTGAAGCGGGTCTAAAAGAAGTGTGATAGTGAGTGATAGCCAGTGGCGTAACTACAAACCAAAGACCTGGATGCTAACATTGACATCAGACCCCTCTCCAGGTCAAATAAAATATGATGCTAAAAATAAAATGCAGATTTCTGAAAACACCTGTATTTACAGAACATTACATGTTTAACATTTCTTCTTCTGCGACTTTTTTTTTAATAACATCCATTACCTACTGTTACCAGCCTGTAGCCTGTAGGTCAGTTTTGTTAGCAAAGGTTATGGTCGGGTACACAAGAATTAACGTCCGAGATGAACACACAATCTACAAATACACTTAATGGGCTAATTAACACACACAAAAAAAAGGTTAGCGTGAGCACAGAAGGACGTGGTTGGTTTTGAGAGAAAAAGGCAACTGTAAAAACGAAAGTGCGTGATCGGCTAAATCTTGATACTCGTGCTACTGCAGCGCCTTTCGTGATTGGCGGAGGGGTTGGATCGTGTATCTTCGTCAGTGACTCCAACACTTCCCCTCGAGACAACAACTGAAAACTCATCGGGTGCCCTGATCAGTCCCAGGAGATCGACACAATGTCCATGCTTTGATTTCGTCAAAGCCTTGGTTAATACATCGGCCGGCATCTCCTCCGATGCCACGTGTCCCAGCACCAGTTTACCTGACTCAATAGTCTCCCGTACAAAATGGTGACGAATGTCGATGTGCTTGGTTCATGCATGGAAGACAGGATTGGTCACCAGCCTCTGTGCCCCAACGTTGTCATTGAACAGTTTAAGTGCTCCAAATTCCTCCTTTCCAAGCTCGAGTAGGAAACGCTGAAGGTGCACAGTTTCCTTGGCGGCTTCACTCAGGGCCATGTATTCGGCCTCCGTGGTAGATAACGCGACAGTTTGTTCCTTCCTTGAATCCCAGGCAATTGCACCTCCTTTAATGACGAAAGCATTCTGTAAAGGAACGCCGGTCGTCAAGTGATCCTCCCCAGTCGGCATCTACTTAGCCCGTCAACGAGCTTTCCCCACACTTGTACGAGATTCCCTGGTCAGCAGTGCCCTTGAGGTACAGAAGTACCCTCTTTGCTGCGCCCCAATGAGTACTGTTGAAACAGTCATTAAATTGACTTAACACACTTGCTGCATGAGCTATGTAGGGGGTGTAGCCACTGACAAATACAGCAAGCAACCAATTAGTTCTCGATATGGGGGTTTCTCTCCATCTGAAGTTGACCATGCCTTACCCTTTGCCAGCTTCATCCCGACGTCTAGTGAGGTTGAAACAGCCTTGCAACCCGACATACAGAACTGTTGAATGATGTCTTTTATGTACGTCTTTTGACTTACAAATATCCCATTGCCGTTTCTGGAGAAATCCATCCCCAAGCAGCGCTTCAGGTCACCCAGATCCTTCATCTCAAACCTATTTCCAAGTCTGTCTGCAAAACGGGTGGTTTCTTCGGGGTCACGGCATATTATCAGAATGTCGTTGACGTAGATGATGATCATGACCTCTTCATTCCAATGCCTTATATAAACACACGGGTCCCCATTGGTGGGTTTCGCACCCATGGTACGCAACTCTCCATCCAGACGTCTGTTCCAGGCATGATCAGCTTGTTTTAGGCCGTACAGAGCCTTCTTTACGGAGCAGAACCCGTTACCTGCCGCTAACTTGTCTAGTGTGGCCCTCGCCCTGCTGACAGTCTGATCCTTGTGTCCTTTCTTCCTCACTATGTGCTCTAGGACTTCTTCAAACCGATCTGGTACCTCCATGTATACCTCCTCATCCAGTTTCCACATCTTACTGGCGTATGTGCATATTGTTCTGGGCTGTGAATGCAACGACCAACCGTATTGAATCTAGGCGTGCAACTGGCGCGTACGTCTCGTGAAAATCCCTGCCGTACTGTTGAGCATATTCCTTCGCCACTATCCTGACTTTGCGCTTCTCCAGAATGCCGTTTGTCCCGTACTTATTTCGTAGCACGAAACGACTGCCGATAACCCTCGATGCTTTTGACCTGGCCACCAGATCCCACGTGTCCTTTGTGAGAGTTGACTCCACTTCATTAGCCATGGCCATCATCCATTCGGTTGAATCCTTACTTGTCATTGCTCGAACAACTGGAACTTCACTCAGAAAAGCTAAATCGTACCTGATTACATGATTTGCCATTGCAAAGACTAGGGGGTCTTCCGGGACGTCCGGTCCGCAATACCCTTGGCCTTCCTGGACCTCTTCTTACAGCGCTCAATGGTTTATCTGGTGGAAAACCTTGAAAACCCTCAGCGTCTTCGTACTCATCGTGACGTGCCTCTGGTAATGGCTCTTCGATCGGATGGTACGATTCTTGACCGTCAGAGAGGTTGATCATGACAGGTTGATCTTCATTATCTGTGGTGTTGACATCGACTGATGAACTTGACAAATTTGGGAACTTATCGTCCTGCGGTAGGAAGTCCTCCCAACTCTTCAATGACTGGATCAGAGTCCTGTCCATGAAAATCGCATCTCTGGATACCTCGATCTTCCTCTGCTCCGGTAGCCATACCCTGCCTGTACGCCTTTGACTCTGAGCTATAACCCACGAAGATGCCTTTCTTCGGTCGTACTTCCAGCTTCCCCTTGCCCGGCGTTCTGTCCATGACGAAGACTTCGCTCCCAAAGATCCTAAAGCTGGACACGTCCGGTGGTTTCCCGAACCAAACCTCGTACGGGGTTCTTCCCTTTAGTTTACTTGTTGGTAACCTATTGCGTATGAAGTTTGCGGTGTTGAAGGCCTCCACCCAAAAGTTTGGTGTCAGTTTGGACTGAATTAGAAGGCAGCGTGCCATCTCCATCAGTGTCCTGTTTCTCCTCTCAGCAACTTCATTTTGCTGCGGGTTGTAAGGTACGGTCAAACGCCTCAAGATGCCGTGTTTTTGGAGAAGTTGTTTGTTGACATATTTGCGTCCGTTATCCGACTGTAAGCACCTAACCGCCTCTCCTTGTTGGGTTCTCACGAGTGCCCGGAAGCTATCAAACTCATCCATCCCTTGGTTCTTTTGCTCGATGAATCTCACCTCACACTATCCTGAAGAATCGTCTATGAAAGTAGCAAAGTAGAGCTTCTTTCCATGTGAAGCGACTCGCATTGGACCACAGATGTCAGAATGTATGAGCTCAACCAGAATTGACACACTCTCCGAAACCTTCGAAAATGGAGTGCGACAAATCTTCCCCTGGAGATAAACACTGCATTGAAAATCTTTGTTGATGTCCTCGACATTGATTCCTCGAATCGATCCCGCCTTGATGGCCTCACACAGTGATTTGACTTTAAGATGTCCCATGCGAGCATGCCAATCCTCAATGTAAGTCTTTCTTGGAGTAATTACGGCTTCATCCGGGCTTTAGATTTGCCTGCATTCCTGGTCTATCAACTCTGGGAAATAATATAGTCCGTTTTCCCGTTTCGCGATAAGCAGCACGTTGTCATCCTGATCGATGATCTCGGCCTTCGTCTCACTGAAAATCACTTTGTAGATGGCCTCACGGAGTGATTTGACATTAAGATGTCCCATGCGAGCATGCCAATCCTCAATGGAATTCTTCCTTGGAGTAATTGCGGCGTCATCCGGGCCTGAGATTTTCCTGCATTCCTGGTCTGTCAACTCTGGGAAATAATATAGTCAGTTTTCCCGTTTCGCGATAAGCAGCACGTTGTCATCCTGATCGATGATCTCGGCCTTCGTCTCACTGAAAATCACTTTGTGTCCTTTGTCGGTAACCTTCCCGACCGAAATGAGGTTAGCACGTAGGTCCGGTACATACAATGTGTTGTTGAATTCGATCACCTTTTTATTACCACTCGCGCATGCTCCGATTGACACGGTACCGATTCCTTCGATGTCCGTGCAGGTTCCGTTCGCGAGATTAAGCTTTCCGTGATCGATGTTCCGACTGATCTGTGCAAATGACTCGATATTCCCACACATGTGAAACGTGCACCCACTGTCAAAACACCAGCTAACGCGATCCACATTATTTCCGATTTGAAATGCCCCGTTATTGGACATTTCAGTCGCGGCTAGGCACACACTTTCGACGTTTTTCGTGGATTGTTCGTTCGACTTCCTTGTCTTCTGGCAGTTTTTCGCCCGGTGTCCGATCGCATTGCACTTAAAACACTTTATTTTCGAGTCCTTTTTCACGCCATAGTCTTTGTCCAATTTCTCCCATCTGTGCTTTTCTCGTTTATTATTTCCGGACGACTTTCCCGCGTACATCGCGTTTTGTGCTGAATCCCGGCTCGTTTCCTTGCGTGCGTCGAATTCCTCCGCAACTTTGATTCGAAGCATCTCCAGAGGTGGTAATGCGTCGCGTGATGACATGGCGCAACGAAAGTTTTCGTAGCGTTTTCGTTAGCATAGAAATTATAATAAATATAATAGGGCTACTTTTCTAAATTAATTCTTAATATTAAGTTATATAAAAAATACAAAATATATTAACTAAAAATTAACAATGTATGATATAATTAATTCATTACAATGAGTCAGTTAAATGCAAAATTAATGGTTTCGGGTCTGCTAGTTAAGTTTGTCACATAAATAGAGATAATGGCTTAAATTAGAAGGGATAGCCAGCACACTTACCTTGGTGATACTGGAGTAGAAATTGTTTAACTAGAACACTAAAAAACACACAAACACATTTTCAAGGACAAGATTTCACTGTCACAGACAGCTTCATCAGGTCAAGAGAGTAGACTGATGCTCTTGGTTGAACTGCAAGGTTGACTGTCCACAGCTGACTGTTTTTCAGTTATGATATCACTGTATAGATTGCAGCACTTTGAATTAATAGATATTTAGAGAGATAGAAAAACTAAAAATGTGTTATATACTGTATCATTATTATTGTGACATTGAATGTAAAAAATAAGTGTGCTAGTAGGAAGGAGAGGAATTTCCTTAGGTTTAGGTTAGGGACTTGTCTGAATTTGGTGATATATTGATGGGCCAGTTCCCATATCCTTAGCTGTGAAGGGTTGCATATTTCTTCGTTCAGGGATTTAACCACCTTAGTTGTGTAACAGTGATTAATGCCCAGATTATGGGTTTTGGCATGTGATGCTACAGGCTAAATATTTATTTTTCATTTTTGAGCTATACCGATGGCCATTCATTCTCTTTCTTAGTGTTTCTATTGTGAGACCAATGTATTGTGCTTGGCACTGGTTGCATTTCAGTTGGTAGATGAGGTTCTCAAAATCACAATTATGGTGGCCTTTAATATGATAATTTATTTTAGTTGTATTGCTGGAGAGTGAATTTGTTGGTTTATGTATGGTGCAGGTTTTGTAGGGGGTGCGGTTGCAGGAAAATGAACCTGATATTTGTTTGGGTTCAGGTTGAATAGTGGGGTCGGGCAGTTTGGGTTTTACAAGTAAGTTTCGTAGATAGGTTGGCTGCTTATAGGCTACTTTTGGAGGCTCCTTGAAGATATTTTGTGTAGTGGCAGAGGATTGCAGTATGGGGAAACCTTTTTTCAAGAGTGTTGAGTTTGTGGAGTCCAGAGTGGTATGTGGTGATCTGAGGGATGATGATGTTTGTTCTTGTTAATGTTGTGGACCCGCAATTTTGAGCTCTGTCTATTTGACTACATACCAGTGCTTTGGGGTATCCTCTGTTCATAAAAGCATGTTGTCGTGGTCGGAGAAAATTCTTTTGGCTCTAATGGCTAGGCTATGTGGGAGTGATCTCTTTGTGCTCATAGGGTAGCAGCTGTTATAATGATGGTATTGTTGCTGGTTGGTTACTTGGTGTGCACAGTTGTTTTCAGGTGTCCCTGATGGAGTGTGATGTCTACAGCCAGAAAAGTAATTCTGGATGTGGATATTTTCCAGGTAAATCTTAGCGGTGACAATTTTTGAGGTCTGCCAGGAAGGACTTGAGCTGTTGAGTGGTGCCGGTCCAGATCATAAAGAAGTCATCGATGTACCTGAACCAACAAAGGGGCTGTAGTGGTTGTCTGCCCAGGAACATACGTTCCAGTCTACCCATATACAAGTTTGCATATGAGGGGGTCATGCACGTTCCCATGGCAGTACCTTTAATTTGCAAGTAGATTTTGTCCAGAATTCTGAAGTAATTTTTCTCCAAAATGAAATTTGATAGTTTTATCAGGAATGCAGTAATTGGTCGGGTACCAGAAGAATGTGTGTTGAGATATTTTCTATGTTGCTGTGAGCCCGTGGATATAAGGGATATTGGTGAAGAGTGATGTAACATCGATTGCGACCAAGATGGCATGCTGCGGAAGAGGAGTGGCCAGTGTGTGAAGTCGTTCTAGAAAATGATTAGTGTCTTTGATGTAGGATGGTAGATTCTTGATCAGAGGCTGAAGGTCTGAGTCCACAAGTGTTGATATGCGTTCTATTGGTTGTTGTTTGTGTGTTTTTTAGTGTTCTATCTAAACAATTTCTACTCCAGTATCACCAAGGTAAGTGTGCTGGCTATCCCTCTTAATTTAACCGTGATTTAGCCTAGTGCTTTATTCCAAATAACCAAAAATATAGTTAAGCAACTAATAAGCAGTGTAAGAGCTCGAAAACAAATCCTCATTGAACAGTTTAAAACAAATTATTTTAATTAGATCTCAAATATAATATTTTCTTGAATATCCCTAAATATTTGAGGATTCAAAGGTTTCATTCTTGGTAAGATATAAATAATTCATACCTTTAAATGACCACAGTAGCCTATATAGGTCTAAGTTTAAATATTTTTAGAAATAGGCCTACTTAAGAATTTTTTTTTATGAATCGACTACCGTAGTTAAGATAGCTCTGTAAATGCAATATATATGTCAGAGTATTTATGGGGAAATACATGTTTTTAATACAGATACAATCCCAAACTGGCCTTTTTCTCAAACCATTTCTTTGCGAGTGAAGAAGAACTGGAATATCTAAGTTTGTACATTGGAATACTGGGTAAAAGCAGAAAATTGTTTGATTGCATGCTGTATCCTAAAAGTGCGTCCACACTACAAACTTCCACTATGCATCGTTGGACTACTAACACAAAACAAGTTGGCATGAAAAGAAAGCAGAAGCAGACATATGTAAATACTACCATACCCAGCCTTCAACCTGAAGTGTCTTGAATAATATTTATGACAACACCCAAGACCGTCCCTTGAATTAAGAGGCATGCCAGCAAAATGTTGTATAATAATAATAATAACAACATATGTTTGAACTTTTAGTTATTTTACAATTGTACTTTTAGTTTAGCTTGTACCATTAAATATTAGTTTAATAGCTAGTGTATTTTATTTTATATTTAAACTTTGCTCAATATTTTAAAGTATAAAATCGTTGTCATTTTAGATGATTTTCCTCTTGTTTTTACCGGTTCCATAAGTGAAGTCATTAGTAGGTACCACAAGACTTCATTTATAGTGAACTGACAATAATTTGTAGCTTGCCTGCTTTATCACCAAATGAAGACTACAATTAAATCACACATGGGTTTTAATTGAAGTTTATTGGAAGTGGTGGTTTATATTGTAAACTCCTATCATATTGATCATGGAGGAGTTCTTTACTTTTTTTTATTATGACTCATCGACATTGTGCAATGAGAGCAATACCAGTTTTGGGCCAGATAGTCAAAGCTAAACTTTAGTTCCAATTTGTAGATATAGGCCTATATTAAATTGATTATTTTGTTTGTGATGCTTGTAAATTTGTAGTTCAAACATTTAATTATGTAGCCTAGGGAAGAATTGAGAAGTTTACAACTTTGTTTTAATATGTCGATAAGAAATTCTATAAAGCTTAATAGAACTGAAAAAATTAATATGTCTTTCTTTGAGTAACTTTTTTTTATAAATATTAGGGATTTTCAAAAAATTTCTTAAAACAGTAAAACGATAAACCTTAGACAACTTAATTATTTGCTACTACACATGCGAAATAAATTGTTCAGCATAGCTTTGATAAGTTGGTATTTATTTAATTACATTAATTTATACTCTTGATAGTAGTATTCTCTGCATGTGGGCCATGTACTTCCTCCACTTGAGTCGGCTCGCCTCCATGTCATCAGGAGGAGTGGAGGGAAATGTATAGTGGTAGCGAGGGAACTCTGCAGGTATCGGCTCTGCTACCCCTGCCTCTGGCAACTCAAACTCAACGTACTGCTTTGCAACAAAAATATTAGATTTTCATTATATTAACAGGACATGGCCTTCAAATTTATCTCTAGAAAAACTACCTGCAGCGGTGGCCAAATTGTATAGGATGGTGGATTCACATAGCACTAGGTCACTGTTTACAGAGATCAGGCTTAAGATTATAGTATACACACAGGAGTTGCTTTCTTCAGTGCTATTTCATTACTCACTTCAAGCTAATGTGGGCACATTTATTTTACAGCTCAGATGTATTATAGTAAAATCTTAAAATGACTTCCAAATTTAACGGCAACTTGTAACCAGTAGTCTGAGGACCACACTTTGAGGGACACTGCTTTAGACCAGTTGACCACTTTTACATTTCTTGGTATAGTTACTGAACTAGGAAACCCTCAATAAGACCCACCTCAAGTGTCATTGATTTGTTTGTCAGTATTTGTTTTTACATTTGCGGCATTTTAGTTCTAAAAACTGTTGTGTTAACTAGATAAACATTGTACACAAAATGGTGACAGTGAATATTGAGTATTTGAGCTATAGATTTCAGATTTTATAAAATACCACTTTCTTAAAGCTATGAAATTATGTTTTTCTAATTTTTTTTTTCTGGTCCAATGCAAATTTAAACTCACCCTACTAGTGGTCTCCAAATATATGATTGGGACTGCTCAATACATATCTTCTAAATTTAAAAATGCTCTCATACAACTCATTCATTCAAAATGTTGCAGCTTTTCAGCATTCTCATGTATAGATGCATAATATAACTAATTTTTTGTCACAGATGAAATGGTCCATTCTTCCCAATTTCCTTACAAATCTTTTCCCTTGTTGGGAGTAATTCTGAAGAAGATGATTAAGAAATTCACTTTTTTGACTATCAAATTTCTACATGGACATTCTTTGACTAAAAGATCAACTAAAAATTTAAAGAAATTAATTATTGATTTGATGAGAAATTACATATTTTTTGAACCAATCAACATAAAGTAAAAAATAAAAAATCATACCTTTAAAATGATTGGTTGTGCATAAAAATCTTGAAATAATCTTTTGATGTAAGATCGAAAATTATGATAAAGTTGAACAAATATTTTTTATTTTTGCTTAAAACATTGTTTAAATGATCGGAATGTCATTGGTAAATTTCACCTGCTTCAGTGGTTGCATGATCTAAGGCAGTGGTTCTTAATTACTTCTCACCAAGGGCCACCAATTTTTTTATATAAAGCCAGAGGGTGTAAAAACTTAATTTGGTAAATTAACACGATTACATATACTCAAAACAAAAACTAAATACCTCATAATTTATAAACATTTTTTATTTTAAAATTAATAAAAGATGATGTATTAGTTATAAAATAAACCTTAATTTAGCTATCAAGAAATTAATGAGAAAAGTCCTTCAGCAGTTTGTTTAAAAGCTGGAGTGTACTATGTAGTTGCTAATCTTAGGGTGTTCTCAACATGAGCATATTTTAACTTGTGCTGATAACTATTTTACTTTCTCGCTATCTTACAGGTAGAGAAAGTATTGTGATCGTCAAAAAAATCAAACTCGAGATTTTGATGATTCTTGATGTTTCATGACCCTCGAATCCAAAAAAATGGTTTTTGAATTTCCGTCCGTCCGTCTGTCTGTCTATCTGTACCTCAGACTAGAGCCTAAACTATTTTACCAATCGGGCTAAATATATATATAGCTTTGACTTACATTTTCCTTAACATAAGAAATTATTTTGGTTGAATACTAACAAAAAGTTAGGATCGAATCAAATATTTCAATTGGGAATTTGGTTTTATCTCAGGCCGAAATTGATTTTACAAAAAAAAAAAAAAAAATAATATTATTCATAATCCTTGGTATAAAAAGTAATATTTTATCCTCCNAAAAAAAATCATATTATTCATAATCCTTGGTATAAAAAGTAATATTTTATCCTCCAAATAATTAACTAGGCCTAGGTACACATGTTTTTTCATAGAAATTATTAATTTTTTTCCAAGGGCCAGTCTTATGACTAACGGATACATATTGCTATCAGGAGGTTAAAGTTAGCAACCAGATAAAGGTTATCAGCCACTTTAATACTTTACGCGTATTATAACTAAATTTATCTGCCGGATAGCTATCTGTAGGATAAACATATTTTATGCAGAAAACAGAAGGTTGGTACTGTTTTTAGTGGTTTGCACATGAGTATAAGCCCTGCTGCCACTGCTACAACCTGGCTAGTGTCTACAACACTCGACATTTGTTAAATAATGGCGGCTAAATGAGTGCGAGTAAACAGATGGCGTCACATGAGCGCAGAAGTTAGGTACTAATTTCTGTGTCTGCCAAAATGTGGTCAATAGTTTGGTGCAACGTTTACAAAATTAAATTTATTGTACTCACAATTTAATAATTTTTTCTTGTATAACTATAACTCTACAAATAGCTTGAGAGTATTTATAAGAATGTAAATTAAATGTTCTAACTTTATATATATAGGTAGAGCCTGGGCCTGTGCCTACTAAACACATGAACCAAGATTTTAAACTAAAATCAGATTTTGATAGGCGAAACCTCATGAAAAACAACGTATCACTATGGCAACGCCCATTTTAACTTTCATATAAAAGTTATCAGGTACTTAAGGCTTTATGAACAAAGTGTGGTTATTGGAAAATGTATCCCACTATCTCCACACAAATGAGAGTTCTTTTCCTCTAAATTCTCCCTTTCCTATTTATAACCACGCCATTTGAATAAAGATGCAGATAGCATGAACAAGTAGTGAGATGCAGAGCACATAAGGGAATGGGCTTAAACTAAGCAATGTAAAAAATGTTTAAACTAAATGCAACCACACTGTAACGTAATACAAATAACAATTACCTTGTTTACCTAATAAATTTAAAAAATGTATTACCTTATTTACCCAATAAATTTTAAAAATGTATTTTACTGTATGATAAAAGTCCAGATAAATAAAATTATCAAAGTGTTAATGTATTTATGATTTTTGAAATTAGTTAGCCATTTTATTTTCACCCTTCCACAACAATATAAAGTGTTCCTCTTTTCATTGTAAGAGTCGTATCGTTTGTTTGGTATTTTGTTGTCCTAACCCTCTTACATGCACTTTCTATCATGTACAATATTTTACTGGGAACGTCTCAAAGAAAGAATCCAACTTTCCCAAGATACCTATCAATCACTACAACAAGTATAAATCGAAGTGTTATTATCATTATAAATCCCAACACTACTGTAGGAACCCTGACCTTCACATAGCTCAACTTATGAGTAGATGCTTTGATCATTGTCTTGCTCTTGATCGATCTCATATCTTGAGTGTCCATCCTTTGAACTAGCATGGCATCAAAGTTCTTCCTAGGCAGTCCCAGGATACCCACAACCATTTTAACAAAACCAAGGACTTCCTCTGGTGTTGTATACGTTTGTTGGAGGGATATAATTTTCTGGTCGTTCCTATATTCAAACAACATTTTAAGAATACAACAATAGCAGTATTTACATTGATCTTTTAAAGCTAGTGAATAAATGTTTTACCTGGGGCAAGAAAGAACAAGGTTTGACAGTACTGTACTAATAAATGGTTTCCTCTCATTCAGTATCAAACTTGATCTATAAAGTCAATAAATATATGTATTTATATTACATTATATTGTCTGTGGTTGGTATAACATTTTTTCAGTTCCGTACCTCCTTATTCATAAATACTCATCTCAAGTACCCAAAGAGTTTATTAATTGTGGATAACCCGAATGGATGGTAAGACTTAATACCGGTGCACACAATAAAAAAGATCAATTAGTTTTTGATTAGGAAAAATAATAATTTTAAAGCATTCTTCCTGCTGTACCAGTTGATTTTTTAAATTAATCACTTGACTCAGGAAAGAAGTGTGTATCAATACATTTAAGTTGAGAAGCAATTGCTTTTGACAATGATGCCCAGAATTCTACCCATAATATTTTCATCAAAACATTTAACATGAAGTCTTATACATTGAAGATGTGTCCAAAAATTTCAAAAACATTCAAAGAGAAAGCAGCAAATTTCAGAAAATTAAAATTTCTTTTGACATCAATGTCTCAAGTTCTACCAAGCCGATTTAATTATAATTAAATAAAAGCATTAACTTTTGAGGATTATCATTATATCAAAGTTAACAAATTTTCAATAGTGAAGCTGCAATCTATGTATAATTTATGCTAGTCGATGAATGTATGGATGCAATTATGACGTTTCTATTGTATTGTAAAAAAAAAGTGTTAAGAGGTCTCTAAAAACTTGAGATTTGCACTAAAATCAAAAATCTCTAAGCTTTTACTGGGCATTACTACAAACTCTGTGACTCACACAAGTAAGAGAGAGAGAGTCCTGAACTTGTTTCAAAGAACACGGTTTTTTTATTTAGCCCAAATTATGTTAGTTGGAGCAAAAGAAAAAAAGCTACAATTGAAAAATTATTTTCACATATCCTGATAAATATGCCATATAACCCCAAGGATTTAAGTACCAAAGGTCAAAACTACTGGACTAATGGATCGTAAGGAGGTAAAAATTTAGTACAATCCTACCACACACTTTCCTTGCCCTGGCTACAATCCACAAGCCACTTTTGATGATGATTTAAGTATATTATTTCAAACAGTCTCTTATTATATTGATACACTAAAAATATGTTTTTTTAAAAGGGAGAAAATAGTATCTTGAAGAATCATTATAGAAACAATTGGTGGGCACACCCTTTTTTCTAAAATAAATTAGTAAAAATGAAATGTAATTATTTTGAAAAGTTTTAATCTGTTAGTTTAAATTATTGGAAACTCAGATAACTTTATAATAAACCAAAAAACTTTCTTTTACAAAGGTTCTTTGCTGATTAATATGTACAAATTATATTATTTAGTTAAATTTTTACTATTATATCCAATTATTATTATTATTATATTAAAATAGTTTAGTATTCAAAACAAACACCCTAGTTACCTAACTACTTGGTTAAATAACTTCCCTTACCTTCTGAAACTAACATTATTTTTATTATTATTAGAGTATTATTATTAGATTTTTAGTTTATTTTTCATTTTTTAACTAGCTTAGCATACCTATATTATTAATAAAAACAAATACATAAATCTTATTTTTCTGTCTTCATGTTTCATTTGAAGAAACTACAAAGAGGGGAATATCCTATCTATTTCTGGTACCGGGTATAAGAATTTCAAACTCTTTTTACACTTTGTAGAAATTTAATGACTCAAACTCAGCCCACTTCTTCACGCTATAATTTTATCGAAACATTAATAGCTACACATAGTTTCTATAAAAAAAATTATATTATATGTACTGTAAATGTTAAAGTGATGAGAAAATAAAAGGGTTGAGAATGAATGAAGAGGAAAGTTTATTTGTTTCTATAAAAGTCTTGTCCAACTATCCTTTAATTTTGCCTTCCTTCCCTATCAATTACATTGGATTATTTTACAATGTTTTTACACTTTTAATATGAATTGAAATCGATTATTTTATTTTTATTCCTTAGTAATGAAAAAAAAAAGGACAATATATGAAACAAAAGTACAACTTTAACATATACCCAACTTCAGAGCCGTGAAATAAAATATGATCAGGGAGTCAAATCCACATGACCAATAATAAAACTATAGACAGGGTATGGGATTGAACTTGTAGCCAGATTCTCATATGAGAAAAAAGTTGGAATAATTATTTTACTCTAAATGATAACTGAATCAGTGTATTTATAATAAACAGGACTAACGTGTCTAAGTGGACATATCCTGTACCCAAGAGTCTGTAGTCCTGGGAGCCTCGAATCAACTCAGCTATGGCAGGGGATTGAAGAAGGAGTCTACGATGCTCCTTCATCGCTACCCCTGACAATATTTGGTCCTCGTGGGTAAATCTAAGAGAACAAACGTGATTGATTGGTTGCATTAATCTTAATAGGTTAAATGATTGTGTTAGTGTTGATGGGGTCTATATTTTATAATATATACAAAATATAGTCAATAAATGATGTTTTACATGCTCTAAGTTTTACCATCTTTCTACATACTACTAATACAACATACTAACATATTTGCAGCAACGGAATAAGGATGAGAAAGGTATTTTAAAGGAAGTGTACCCACATTTGTGGGAAACCGCTTATGGAAAAATATCTTGCTATCTCTGGCTTGGAGTCAAACTTTAACCTTCGCTTCATGAACAAACCAGACTAGATGAGACATATTATGACTCTTGAATTTATGAATCAAAACAAATATCTTCAGCAGTGGTTGATTAATCTTAAGGTGTTAGATTTGTATATCACTTGATAGGCCTTGATACGAGATGTACAGTATTTAAAGGAAATGCACCTCCATCAGACCTACAACCTGCTTTGGTGGCCGCATGGTCTAAGGTGCTACTTTCGCAGTAGACTAAACTGCCGATGACGGGGAGATTGAGGTTTGAATCTCGGTTGGATGTACTAAGGGTGGTTTTACCAAAATGATTTTCCACTCTCCCTCCATGAAAATTCAGATACACTTCCTCTAAATATAACCTTTCTAATCCCTAAAACCATTAGCATAATTAGTAAATAAGTGTATAACCTGAACAGGTAGTAAGAAGCGGTGCTAAATAGATACTGACCTATGATGAATAACTTATGCTTGTGGTTTTGGTGGAATGAGGGATACTGAAAGGATGCTGTATGATATGTTTGTTTGTGGATTGGAAGACGCTCGGCTACTAAAGCAATTTTTTGACATTTAAAGTAGCAATAGAAGCTTCCAAAAACATGTAGAGGATGTACAGGCAAAATGAATATTTGGGCTAATTAAATTATATTTGAGCTGTACATGGAATCTATAGCCGGTTCCAACATCTATTGTGGGACATCAGACCATGACTATATACTCCAACAATGCACAAACCGCAGCTTACATCCTCACAGAGAGAAGGATCTAGTTGAGAGAACAATAGAGGTGGAAGAACACGGCACTCTCTTTGAGGATGATACTTAAGAAGTGAAGGACAGCATCAAACACACTTATGTACAGTAGCCTCGTGGCTTCTTTGGTGCTGACTGACAGTTCACAGCTGACTTCTGACAGTCAACAATTAGGTATATACCTAAATTTTGACTGTCAGAAGTGACAGCTACCTTTCTCATCCTTATTCCGTTGCTGCAAATATGTTAGTATGTTGTATTAGTAGTATGTAGAAAGCTGCTAAACACATGTTTTTTGCAGATCATATAGTTCGGCGTAGGGATACATAATTTGATCTGGTAACTTTTCAAAGCCGTGAGCTGTCACTCAGCACCAAAGAAGCCATGGGGCTACTGTATTGTGGACTAAACAGCTTGTGAACGAAGAAGGCAAATAGAGGCTGTATGTCTTACTAACACTATACAACAAGAGTATAGAGTATGGGTGCATCCTGTAATGGAGATCATAGAGTGTCAAAAACATCATGATACTTAGAAGATCTCGGTGGAAGAGTTAGAACTTTATACTATCAAAATTACATAAAAGCATAGTGTGTCTGATACAAAAAGGCATCTCAAAATGATGGCAATAAAACTTTATTCTCAATGTTCCATACTATAAAAGTGAATTCAGGGGTGGCCTTGACACTAATTTGAGAGGAAATTTACAAGACAATGGGGGCATATTAACCTAAGCCGACTTTTATACGTGGGCAGCAGATAATCCACTAGTTATTAGGTTCAAAAGCAGTAGAGATTTAGTTTTAATAAAAATGAGGTACCCCAATCTTGGTAGTGGCCAGGAACCCCAGTCTCCTTGTAAGATAATGGTTTGAAACCCTTGTTTTCACGATCCATGGACTCTAAGTAGTGTATAATCAAAGAGGAAATACCCCAATAATAAATCACATGTGGAAAACCAGCACCTTTGTACTTGGCTGAGAATCCAAACAAGACCTCCCTGTTAATGTAAATCCAGTCTTTTATGAGCCTGATGCCTTAAGACTGCATGAATATTGATGCAAGTTGATAACAGCCTTGATTTAAAACTTACCAATAAAATAACATTTACTTTGTCAACATAATTTATAAAGATTTTGTTTTAGTATCTCCAAGAAAGTATGCTCTTTGTATGCACAAAATCTTGCCTATCTAATGCAACAAAACTTTTCCGCTGTCCTTTCTGGTGCTTCACCACATTGAACTCGTCTGTACGAAACAACCGGTTGAGTTCCAGCTCAATGAGGTTTAAGTACCGCCGCTGTAGTGCAATCCATACAATGCGCGTACACATGCGGTACAACAGTTCGAACAGACGGACATCTTGCTCTCCTTGTGACGTGTTCATTCTGTTGGCCATGTGATGGAACTTTTTCACTTCATCACAACCAAGAAGTATCGAAGTGTATTCGCGACCCACCATTCCACGCAACTCGGACAAAGTTTCCTGCATCTTATTTTCAATCTTCAAAATGTTTGGGTGATGCAGTTTATGCAGGTTTTCACGATGACGGAGTAATATTTCATCATAAACCTAGTTGTAACAAAAGTTTAGTATTATACAAATAGTACAAGTAATTCATGCAATTTATTCAAATAAAATTTACAACTGTCCAATCTAAAAATTTAATTCTATTAAAATTTTCATTATAAAGATAGTCTAGATCAGGTGTGTCCAACACATTTGAACATAAGGAACACATTGAAAATTGAAAATACTGAGGGGCTGCATTTCAAAAAATTCAATATTGTAACCATTTTAAGTTTAAAAAAAAATCAATTTTAAAATTGTTACTACTTTCAAAAGAAAATTAAGATTACACATAATTTAAGACCAACTCTAATTTTTTAAAGAAAGAAAATTAAAATTATTTTATCTAGTAAGGAAGTGAGTCTTAAGACTTTAAAATATACACACTTCCCAACCATCTTTGTGGCACTTTGTTTTTATTATAATTACTGAATTTTGAAGCGCATTGACAAAAAGTGGTCATTAAAGCCTTGAAAATTAATAACTAAAAACCCAGTAAAATACCCTTAAGGGGGATACAAATTTACCTGCTGAGCACAATAGATAACTACTATTAAGTAAAATATATAATACAAGGATTAAAAAATCACCCAAAATTTTACTAATAAATCTCAATATGAAACAACAACAACCAAATGAATTACTCAAAAAGAGTTGCCTGGCATACAAACAAAGTTAATAAATAGCTCTTCCACAACATTGTGTAACACAAATATAAGGTCACCATTGAAATTAATAACCAGGTGAATAAGGTTATACCTGCGACACTCCACCAAAATGTGATACACACTAAGGGAAGCATCACAAATCTTCCTTCTCAGTAAAAAAACTAATAAAATCATTAGGTTTAAGATGTACTCCTCTTCTAGACACACACATAAAATAGGGCCAACATGATACATAGCCTACATAGTTTTTTAATTTCATTGAGTTCAAAGATCCAGTTTTCATGTCATGAAAATAAAAATGAGCTAGGTACATGAGATTTTTGATTTGCTCTAAATATGTATAGTTCTAGCACCCTAATGCATACCCTTGCTCCATAAGATCTATGTCCAACCCGATACAACTTAAGCACAAAAGTTGGATTTAAAAAAACAAACAGAAGAGAGTTCATTCACCATTTTAGTGGTGGTAATTGACAGCTATCAAAAGGTGTAAAAACTATTAAAAGACAAACATAATTAAAAAACTATGTAACTGAAAAAAACAAAAAGGGCTATATTTTTTTAAATAAACAAATATATTTTTATATATTTCTACAGTAATAAATAAACCAAATAAAAATGTCAACATTTTTCTTAAATGATGATTTCCTAAGGTAACTCAGAAAAATGATACTTTGACAGGGGTCCACTTTGACTTTGGACATTATTCTATAAAACCCAGAGATGCGGCTCAAAACGCGGCACCACTCCTTGGAGAGGACATCGGTGAAAGTTTGTCTTTAGGTGAGTAGTAAGCAATAAGTAGAAAGGATTAGGGGTTGTAGTGGAGGCCTGGAGTAACGGTGTAATGTAAAAACACTCTGAAAAGGGGGGAAGTATAGAAGGGGTGAGAGGGGTTTGTGTGGTGACTGCCCTAGCTACTACCTTTGGCAAGGTGATAAAACATAGTACTACTTGAAAGAAAGATTTGTAAAACTTCAAGATGTCCATTCGAATCTTTAAATATTTGCCTTACACCAGTTAAGTGTAATTTTGTTGTGAGACACATTCTATTTTAGTTTCTTCTTCCTATAACGTAATCAAATTTTTGCATAGGTGCATAACCATGCCTCAACTCTGGCTGGGCGTTCGTTAGAGGGGTGGTAAGACAATACAAAAATTACAGATTGACCTTGAGGATAGAGATTAGTATGCTCAACTGAGTCAATTGTTTTGTGGTTGGAATGTTATTTTGAACATTGCAAATAAAATTTGTGTATTTTTTAAAAATGAATAGGCTTACAAAAAAATCCCAGAAATTTGATAAAATTCCATGACTTTTCCCTAGCCAAGCAAATCCTAACATTCCCCTATTTTGCAGGTCAGTGAACACTCTGCAAATGCATATAGCCCAGATAGGTCGTGGAACGTTGCTTGGAGAAAAAAAACCTTTTGCCTAAAAAGAAGATAACTAACCACGTTGTGTGAAGAAGAAACATCTTATCATTTCATTCTGGTCATGTATTAAACCCCAGAGTTTGAGTTAAATCCACTAGGTCAAACCTCACCCAGCTTAATAGCAAAACTTTTCCACTTGAGTGGAAATGTACTGCTAGGATCCTTACCTGCAAAAAGTATTGTACATATACAATGAGTGCTCGCAGGAAACGATCAACTGTGTTGGTGTGAAATAAGTCAATAAACCTAGCAGGTAGAGGTGACAAAACTTGGAACAACACCACATCCTTGATGTCCTGTGGGCACACTAAATTTTTATACTTGTCTTTCTACCCATTTGAGCTATACACTAACATTGTTATTATTTTTTTGCGTGTGCACTGGGTCTTACTACCCATTCCTGCCATATGCATATTTATATTAATGAGGTGGGTAACATTTTGATAAAATGTACTTATTTGTGGAAAACTACCTAGAAAAGAAAAATAACCTTCTCGAAAGTGACCAGGATACAAACCTCCCTGTCACCAGCAGCCATTTATTACGATTGTGATGCTTTGAATCCAGCGAACACCGATGCAGGTTCTTCTTTATTGTTGTATTTTAGTAAAAATGGGTCCTTTTAACCTTCTCTTAATGTTTATTTGGCCCAGAATATCAATTTGACACCCTTTTTTTTTCTTTTATTTACACAAGCAAATATCATGCTTGCTTATATTGAACTTTGAAGAAAACATTACTCTTAAAAAAAACCATTCACGAGTGATATAAATTTATTATTTTATGTGGTGGGTGTAGGGTTATGTAGACTTTCGTTACCCTGTTATGTAGCAAGCTTAGCTTACTAGGTTCCACTAAGATGTAACTTATAAGATAGGGCTATATGGAAAATGGTTTTTCTTAGTTTTAATTTGTTGACCCGCCTCGGTGGTGTAGTTAGCTAACGCGCCAGTCGTGTTTAGCTCGATTGCCGAGGACGGGAAGATCGAGGTTCGAATCTCGGTCGGGTGAACTGAGGGTGGTTTTTCCTAAATGGTTTTCCATTCTCCCTCCACGCAAATGCGGGTTCACTTCCTCTAAATTCAACCTTCCCAATTCCTAACCCATTAATGTAATTAGTACTTAAGCGTATAACCCGAACGGGTAGTAAGACGCGGTGCTAAATATTATTATTATTATTTTAATCTGTTGACATCATCATAACAATATTGCTTTAGATTATTTTTTTAAATGTTATAAAAAGGTTTACTCACAACATTTATATTTAAAAAAATTCTAGAGACTTTATTGATACAAAACCAAAATAGTGTGAGTAAATGTGGAGTTGCTTACTTCATACAAAGGATGGAATATAATCGGTGGAGTACCTGGAGCATTACCACTTCTTCCTCTTCACTTCTCATTCGGCGCTGGAGGTGTCGCCGGAATTGTATCTGCTCCAACACATCAACAGAGTCACGAAACTTTATGTCCAGTGAGGATTTGCTACCACCTAGGAGTTTAGTGTGCACATCCACTCCACTCGATTGCTTCATTGGATGTTTAGGTTTTGGTCCACCATTGTGGCTAAATGACAGACCAATCATTACATTTACTAAATTTTGAGCAATTATTTTTAATCATTTAATGCCTGTGCAGGATATTAGTGGTTTACCCTAACCTAAGTACCAGATAAATACAACCACTATTGTTTAGTATGAATATATTTACTAAGCCAACTGTGCTCTATTCTTTGTGTAATTAATTATATTCACTATCACTAGATGTCAGCACCGCATTGACCCTTCTCCCCTAATGGCTCTGGGCTCGCTCATCCCGCGCTTTTTGGGTACAAAGGGAAAAATTGTGAGTTCAAGCGTATTTTTAGTCTCGGGACACACAGCCATAAAACTCTCTCGCGTGAAATATTAATAAGAGCTCAAGAATCAAGATTGGGGCGCTCCAGCTATCATCTCATCACTCCAGGTATTCTCAGTCACCACTTGCAAAGGTAGGCTCATAGTTAATTAATTGTTTCTCTCTATGTTTGATAATTTAATGAATGTGCCTGTTAACACCGCACTGCTATATTACGCCAGACACCAATGTGGGTTTTGGGACATTTCTTAAAAATAAATAGTATCTAACATAAATTATATAATAAATAGGCTCCTATTATATAAAAGACACTTTTCTTTTAGCGCCGCAGCTTACTACCCGTTCGAGTTATACACTTGTGTACTAATTATGCTAATAATTTTAGGTATTAGGTTATATTTAGATGAAGTGTACCTGCATTTGTATAGAGGGAGGGTGAAAAAACAGGGGGGGGAAACTCAGTACACCCGACCAAGATTCAGACCTCACTCTCCATGTCATCAGCAGTCTAGTCTACTGCAAGAGTAGCACCTTAGGCCATACAGCCATCAAAATGGGTAATAGACACATATTAACTTCAATAAACACACATGTATTAAAATACTAAAAACTCATGGCACACCATCTGAAAACAATTATGTATGTAATATAGCATCTAGAAGTTGGTAGGACACGTAGACTATCACGTTTATTATGGTTTACCTGATATGGGGTGGTTGGGGTATAAATCCTGATCGTGAGTACCGAGTGTTTTTAGTTAAATGATTTTCCTTTCTCCCTCACCACTAATCCAGATGTAGTTCCTTTAAATGCAGCGTCCTCATTCCTATACCACCAGCACAGCTAAATGTGGATAGCCAGAACATGTTGGATTTATGTAAATACATAATAATATAAAGATGGCCATGAACAAGAGACCCACACTCATCCAGTGTACAATAAAAATATACAAATTTTTAACTCATTGAAAATCTCTCATCTTCTCTATTGCTCTAAAGTACTATTTGGTCTTAAATATGTACAGTAAAGCCTTTAAGCCGGATACAAAGTAAATTAGAGCAATTGTACCCAAACTTACACAAATCTGGATACAATTCCTCTATATTCTACCTTCTGCATTCCTTTCTCATTTGTGTAAATATGTGAATAGTTCAGACGGATTTTAAAAAGTGAAACTCGCAATTATTTTAAATATATATTATTTTTGCTTTTAATGGAAATTCCTTACTTAAAATAATTTTTGAAATTAAAACACAAACAGCTTTAGTTATGTTGTGAAAAAAAATTGGTTTTTACTCAAAAATTCCGTCCCTTAAATCAAGAAGCATCATTACACTTACAAAATATACACATTCATGAAGTGAATTAAAGTTTAGTTATTGAAAGTTACGTTTATTTAATGAGAATGAAAGCAGGATGGAGGGGCAAGGCCTGTACATTTATCTGAAATACTGCAGGCTCATGGACTAGCGTAATACACACCACAAAACAAATATATTTTCGAGGTATATTAGGCCTCTTGTCTAACACCTCAAATATTTGTTTTGTTGTCTGTTAGTTATTCAGTATCAGTCTGTAATCCCACAGTTTTTCTGGTGTGTGTGAATGTCGTGTCTTCCTTTCAAGTTTATTGAATCTAGCCATTATCTCTTATAGCAATCTATATTAATGCCATCGTAGTGTATGAAAGCATTAGCTTGAACTTTAAAAAGGCTCGATAAATTGTTGATAGAGTTTAGTATAAACCAACCTCACAAAAACAATATCTGAATCATCTGAATAGTTGTCCCATGACCACAATCCATTTTTGTAAGTCAAACCCATTGTAATAAAATATATATAAAAAATAAAAGATTTAATAAAATTAATATATATTTAAAAAAATTGTACAATTGCTATTATCAAATTCAGCTGCCATGGAAACCCATCATTATTTAAATTATAATAATTAGCAATAATGTAAGTGTAGAGGTAACAGGAACGAACGACTCATTTAGCATAAAATGGTACGAAAAATTTGATATCATGAACCAACAATTCTTTTAGCACAAACTCATATAACTAATTTGTTGTATGCATATGGCTGTAAATTGTAATAGGTATTAATAATATTATCTATAACCTTCTTAAGCCAGTGGACTCAAGATATGGTAAGTTACCACCTTATTATAAATAAAATATACTCTGGAGCCAACGGATATTACTATTATTAGTTTGTGAAGCAGCCTTACATACTTATATGACTATGTGGCCTCACACATTCCTTTAACTACAAACTCTTGCACACTTTATGTTGTACACTCTCACATACTCATGTTTTCAATCAAGAACTAACCCATCTCTCATTCAAAGCTTGCTAACATTTCACTTAAATTTTACAGTACAGTATTTTTTTTAACAAAGTTTTCATACACGTTATTTCTTAGTCATTAGGTTTTAACCTTTCTTTTAGTCACTAGCACATACCATAAAAAAAGAAATGTAGGCTGATAGAATCTCACTAAAATTTAAATCCAAATTAATAATGTGTTACAAAATAAACTTTATTCTAACCATTTCAACCATTCTCTTAAAAAAGTTGTGTAAATTAATTAAGGTGTCTCATGTGGCTAAGAAATTAAATTTTTTTCTGTTATTTAGTCGTAATATGCTTGCCTATAATAAGTTTGGGTCCTATCATAATTGTATGAAAAAAATAAGGTATAAGAAAGAATTATGATAAAATAAAACCATTGTCCAGTGATTGAGCAGTAAAGGGCAGATTTTTTTCCCCAGAGACAATTTAACACCGTACCCTGTGAATGCAGTTTAAGTGTCAACACTGCCCCTTTATTCTTTTAGCACAAACTCATATAACTAATTTGTTGTATGCATATGGCTGTAAATTGTAATAGGTATTAATAATATTATCTTTAACCTTCTTAAGCCAGTGGACTCAAGATACGGTAAGTTACCACCTTATTATAAATAAAATACACTCTGGAGCCAACGGATATTACTATTATTAGTTTGTGAAGTAGCCTTAAATACTTATATGACTATGTGGCCTCACACATTCCTTTAACTATAAACTCTTGCACACTTTATGTTATACACTCTCACATACTCATGTTTTCAATCAAGAACCAACCCATCTCTCATTCAAAGCATGCTAACATTTCACTTAAATTTTACAGTACAGTATTTTTTTAACAAAGTTTTCATACACAATATTTCTTATTAATTAGGTTTTAACCTTTATTTTAGTCACTAGCACATATCATAAAAAAGAAACGTAGGCTGATAGAATCTCACTAAAATTTAAATCCAAATAAATAATGTGTTACAAAATCAACTTTATTCTAACCATTTCAACCATTCTCTTAAAGTTGTGTTAATTAATTAAGGTGTCTCATGTGGCTAAGAAATTAAATTTGTTTTCTGTTATTTAGTCGTAATATTCTTGCCTATAGTAAGTTTGGGTCCTATCATAATTGTATGAAAAAAATAAGGTATAAGAAAGAATTATGATAAAATTAAACCGTTGTCCAGTGATTGAGCAGTAAAGGGCAGATGTTTTTTCCATAAACAATTTAACACCATACCCTGTGAATGCAGTATTAGTGTCAACAGTGCCCCTTTATTCATCGTGAAACCCATAAGGCAGGATTGTCACAAATATTGATAAACCATTCCTGAGAAAAATCAGTAAAAATCCTGAAGTAGTTGTATATTTTTGTTGTTGAAAGAACAAATTCGAAAATAAGAGTAAATTAATCATTAATTACTAATGTCATAGGCCTACAAGCAGACAAGCCTGAATTACTTTAATCAGGAAATTGGCAGCTAGGCAGATCCTTGCATTCTTACTTGAATTCAGCCAACAGCTAACACAAGCATCCAGGTGGGGAGCCCTCTTTTTTTTCTGGTAGATTCAACTAATTTATTTATTTGTTTATCTGACCTAGGACTCGTGTTAAATTTATTCTTTTGTATTAATAAGGGCAATGACATTTCTAATATGTAGAGCTTCTTTATTATAATTTGCAGCCTAACTTTTATTTTTTATATAGATCTAAATTTGTAGTTTGGAAAACACACAATTTTTTTTCTTGTGGAAGCACTCTCTTCATATGAGGTCCGGCTCCTATTGATCCTTGAAAACTTGGCGTGACGTTGTGCGCAACTCTTTATCCTACAGCCTGAAAATAAACTATTTTATATAGATCTAAATTTGTAGTTTGGAAAACACATAATTTTTTTTTTTGCGGAAGCACTCTCATCATATGAAGTCCGGCTTCTATTGATCCTTGAAAACTTGGCGTGACGTTGTGCGCAACTCTTTATCCTACAGTCTGAAAATAAACTAAATAACTGGTATCAGTCATCATTATGATCATGATCGGCCCAGCACCATTTTAAAATCTTATTTTGTGTGGTCATTTTCTTAAGTTGATAATAATATAGTCAAACCCAATACAGTGTGTAGCCAGCCACATTATAAGTTTATTCCAATAATTATCTTATGAATGAATATTTCTGAAAGCTAGAAAAAGTTACTTTATCTTGAGGTTGTGCTGTTGAGCTGTCATTGCTGGAGTGTGAAAAAAAGAGCCTTTCTTAATACAAACCAAACCAATATAGAAATTGGTACTTTATTTTAAATCATATTAGTGCTAGGGGAATAAATTTAAAATATTTCAATGCAAAACTTCACAACTGTTCATTGTACAAAAAACTCTATATTTTTATTAAAATCTTTAAACCTTACAAGATAAATACTTTTTTACATATAAAATAAAAAAATAAATATTATTGCGGAGTCAGGTACAAACAAGTATTTTTTATGCCTCAATCTTCACTTTGACTTTATGGTAAGAATTGTTTAAATTCCCTCCAATATTCCAGATGTGGCCAACAGTTTCAGGTTGTGTTTGGTGGCTTGAGTCTACTGCTTTAATCCAAATATATACCTGCAAATAAGATTTTTTTTTAAGCATGAGCTACCGTAATCATTATGTTGAAATGACATAATTTCTTATACTCCTTTTATATTTAAAACTAACCCTTTAATGTAAATAATATTTTTCATCTTTTAAAATAAGGTCATAATTTTCATATTTTTGCACTTACTAAATTTTCATATTGGGTCTGTTTCACATCCATGTATGTGAGTCATGTTTTGGAACACCTGACAGTGTATTGGCCACTCACACTTTATGTCTTTCGCACCTTACAACTATCTCTGATTGGTGGATGAAAAGAGAGAAAGAGTTGTTCTATGGGTCAACGCATCTAAGAAATGATGGGTGGGGGCAGGGGTGTTTTATAGAAGCACGCAAACTAAACAATATGTTTTTGGTCGCTTGAAAATGGAAAACAAAATATATTAAATTATAAGAGTTGTGTGCTCAGAATCCAAAGAAGACAGATTGTCACTCGTGTAAATGTAACAAATAAATATAAGATTTGCGCTCAGAATCCAAAGATGTAAGACGCATTGTCACTCGCGGAAATGTAACAACTAAATAACTATAATATTCTAGACCATGTAGAGGTCCTATTTTGAGCTACATCCTCTGAAGATGTACCGGTCACAATTGAACTGCTACTCAGTCAGTTTATCCCTGGATGAATTCCGGGTCATGGTCTAGTCATTCTTCCCTACCTAGAATTTGCATGTTCACAGATCAGAAACCATTGTTCCATGACTAGGAATGTCATTGTAAGCTAGGTAAACCATTGTTCCATGACTAGGAATGTCATTGTAAGCTAGGTAGGCCGTCCTAAGACTTCCAATAATTCCTAGTTGCAATTATGTGTTTTTGTATCAGAACATTCATAATTTTGAGAATAGCCTGTTAAATCTGTAATGTGAATATTAGTTTTGAGTACTATTTATACATTTTCTATGCTCATTAAAAACTTTTTTATTCAATCCTATTTCTTAATCCTAACAAATCATTTTGTATATGTACCAATTTAATAAAAATGTCCTCTTTTATGTTTCCAAATATATTGTGCCCTGGATTTCTCACATGTTTCATGAAAACACAGTTCACACAAAGTAGGTGTAATTATGCATACCTCTTTAGCCCCTGCGAGTACAGGAAGTTTGATGTCCCAAAGACTCCACGTCCAGTGGTGAGGATATTTCTTTTCTTTGTGATGGTATGAAATATTGGCAGTGTGCCAGGTCTTGCCTTCATCTGATGAGGCGTCCACTCGTAAAATAGGTGAACCCCCACCCGAATAGGCATAACCTTTTAACAACAAAGAAATATTAATCTGGTGTAATAGTCCTAGTCCTTTGTATTTTAACACCAGTGCTCCAGCGTTCTGCACAGAACTTTTATTTTATATAAGGAGTGTGGTGGGGGGTTTGCCTATGGTGGCTCATGGGAAATTCCCTCTACAGGCGATGGTAAGGGATCTTTGTTTTTTAACAGTGAGTCCAGATTGAGGTGATTTATAGCTTTTTGAACATGATTGTAGTTTTAGGTACAATGGATTATTATAAGATTCCAATAAATTACTAGCTAAGGCAGTTTAAAAATATTTTTTTTATCGTATTTTCTTAAAGGGGCTAGAGTTTTGAATGAAATATCCCCCATCCTTACCCCTTTTCTCTCATGATACAGCTCTTTGGTGCTCTAATAATTATAACTAACCAGTTTCAACCTGATTACATGATTTTAATTGTTGTGATTTGACTAGAGCAGTGAGAGGATGAGATGAGTTGTGGGTTTGACTAGAGAGTCAGAGTGGAATATAATGTGTCGCGATCGGTTGTTGGACCCGATTACCGGTAAACAATGAAAGGCTGTATATTTCTGTTACACTTGGCCATCCATATTGAGTAAAATCTTACACTTTAGATAAGATTGGATCACAGAGGGTTGTGTTGTGTTCACTTCTTTACTTGATAATGGCAACTCGTCCACCATTGAAAAATGCAAGCAGGCTTGTTTATCCACCTTTGGCAATGGTTATCGACTCAACCTACCTGCATTTCCCATCTGATCCCCACTCCTCATTTAGGAAGTTGCGTTGCGCGTTTCACACTCCTCGCTGATGAGTGTTGATAGAATGAAACCTAGGTCAGGGGATTGGGCAGTAACGATCGATTTTCTTCAAGAGCCATTACCTTTTTGTCCAATGGCAGCAATGTAAAGTGTGAATTGTGTTCTTCTTTTCATTGAAAACGCCATATTGTGTTCGTCCCTTTTATATGTTTATATCCACCTTTCATGTATCTTCTTCCAAATATAATATAATCGTTAAGGATATTCAAAATTCAAAGGTTTAAGAAAATATCAGATTAAAGCCTTAAAAATATATATAAGTTATTTTTTAATTTGGATTTGTTAAAGAACTTTAAGGGTCATGAGCATATTTAGCAGCACTGTTAATGCCTATAGCAGTGATGCTGCCATGCTGCCAATACTTTTCCATGTTTTCTTTTAATATTTCAACAATAAAATGAATTTCAAGGATGAAGTACTTGCATTTGTTTTATTACATAAAATAATTTATTTAACAATATGGTGTCAGTACTGGGTTCACCTTCGACTTTCAACAAAACTAGAAACAGAAGTTTTATACATTATTTTAAAAAATAAGAAAAGATGAAAACACATTTTACAAGTTTTTCGCACATCAGTAGAATACTTATTTAAGTTATTACAAAATAATATTGAATCCCATAGAGCCAGTAGCATCTCAATTTCAACAATAAACAACTCCACATCTAAATTATCAAAGGATTGTTCATGGCATTTTATAATAATATATAGCCCTGCAATGGCTAGTCTAGCACATCAATATGTGTCTTTCTTTTGAAAGAGTCACGTGTATTTCTGTTGCATGCGGAAACCCAACCATTTAAAATAATGTATCTACACCGGCCATGCTGCAAAAAATCGTGTGGCGTGTTGCGAAAACAAGTAATCCAGTGCAGCTGCAACATTGATAATTTAGCCACGCACACTCGTGAAAACCATACCATTTAAAACAATGTATCAGCAAGGAGCAATGCTAACAGCCACGCTGCTAAACACACCCGTGGAAATGGGCTCTAACATGGCTTTGATGAGTCAGATCCAAAATAATTCTAGGGTTAACTTAGCAACCAAAACCTAGGTCATTTACTTAATATCTTACTGAATTTAAGAATGCATTATAACAAAATGTTAACATTTAGTTTGTACTTCTATTTTCTAGTTCCTCTTATGTTTATAATATTTTCCAAGATTCAGATTTGAATTTGAGATTCATAGGTAAAATGAAGATTCAAGATTCAAATTTGTAAAATGGTGAATAAGACCCTCTCTAGTTTAAAATATAAACCTCAAATACTATTTGCGAAGTTTTTAATGTATAACAACAAAACTGACAAAGGTATTATGAAATTTAATGAAAATATTTAGTTTAAACATGTGACGCTAGACATAACCGATCACCTCTGAAGTTCTTTAGTTCACTGTTTCCTAGGGGTGTGCAAAGGTCACTTTTTCGATGTAAAGCAGTGGCATGTCGTGGAGTGTTGCAAGGGAAGCAGATCTTGTTAAAACTGTACCTGTGATATGTTCTCCGTCACTTGGGTCCTATTTGACTAATCATACAAAATATGCTTTGCTCTGCATGCCTCACATGAGAATATACCCCTTGATACCTGACCAATGTGTGTTCTACTGAGGGCTGAATAATTTACAGGTACAGTTTAAACTAATGTAGTGTATTGTAATAGAATTCGATTTTTTTAGTGAAGTTGTACAAATTGTGTCAATTTAGCATGAAAAACATATATATAGACATAGATATATAGATTGTTTGAAACAGGAAACATGGAACATGGAACACTCAACTACATAACTTTTAACTCTGACCAGAGGATGATGCCGTCGTAGCATCAAAACATGTCGAAGCTCTAAAAACGTTGCAGGGATTGCAGCAGTATCCAAGGAACAGGAAATTACAGATAAGGAAGGAATTTAATTTTTTATATATCTTCTTTCATTCTTTATATTTTCTAAACATTGTTTTAATGCAATTTGACTCAAAAGTCCACAAGTTTTAATATGTATTCAACTTTTTATATGTTTGTTATAAGTTTAATGATTGTATCATATTTGTCATTATAATATATCATAACTTGTAATTATTATTACCAATCTTTTCATATATAAATCAAATTATAGTGCCTATATTATTATTATATTACATCATATATATCTATGTTTTTCATGCTAAGTTAATACAATTTGTACAACTTCTCTAAAAAAAATTGAATTATCATGCTAAATTAATACTATTTGTACAACTTCACTAAAAAAAATTGAATTCTATTACAATAATTTTAATCGTTCCTTATTAAACTATTAAAATGTTTTTAAATAATGCAGCCTACCCTGGCAACACTTCACAACACGCCACTGATGCAAAGTGGAATAGTAGAGAAGCAAAGTTGAAGCTGAAGTTGAGGATAAGATTTTGTTGCTGTCACATAACACTAATTTTAATTTTTAAATGATCCATTCAGTGGATATAGGTAAAGAAAAAGGTGTAGAAAAAAAAACCCAAGTACATAATATTATTTTATGCTGACATAAAGTCTGTTCAGCGTAGGAATTGTTTTCTGAAAGGCCTTTTTCCCTACCATAAATCTATTATATAGTAGGATATTGGTAGGAAAAAAGACCTTTCAGAGAGTAATTCCTACCGTGAATGGAGTATATCTGAATTAATTTATTTATCTATGCTTATGTTGTCATTTGATCAGTAGTCAGTCAGTGTTTAAATACTGTTCAGTAGCTGTTATAAAAATTATTATAATTTTAAAATATGTCATATTTAGTGAGATACTTCAAATCTGTTCAAAATATATTAAAATTTTCTTCTTACATAATGTTTCAATGATGTGAAGGTTATTGTGGGTATCAAAGTTGAAGTGAAGGAAATTTGACCTTTGACATCGACACTTCATACACCCCAACTGGTTCCCAACATTTTCTGATTAATGGACCACCAATTTTTTTTTTTTTTACAAACAAAGGACTGGAAATATACAGGAATTGGGGAACAAGCCTGAATTTTTTATACCAGACCTAATTTGGGCCACTTGATAAGAGGATAGGAGAGATCAAGGAAGGAGGGTGTTACGAACAAATTTGTTTGACTTATGAATCAAGCAAAGTAAAATAGATTCTTAGCAAAAAGAAGAAATAGTAATGTCCTAAAAAACTATAATTGCAGCTGAGAATGTTCATTAGGATTAGCATAAACAATCCTATGAACCATTGGTTGAAATAAACTGCTATAAATAGTACGAGTAAAAAATGGGTTCAAAGCTCAAGGTGGACATTTACCTTATATGATATACTCCATTCACGGTAGGAATTACTCTCTGAAAGGTCTTTTTTCCTATCAATATCCTACTATATAATAGACATCTGGTAGGGGAAAAGGCCTTTCAAAAAACAATTCTTATGCTGAACATACTTTACAAATGGTTTAGACTTTAGAAAACATTGTGATCGGAAAATCCTATGCTCAAGAATGTTAACTGCTTGAGAAAATTGAAAGCTTCCTAATTCCACACTTTTTGAAGCAATTGTTTTTGTAGGCATTTACAGTAGTATGAATGACGTTATTAGCAACTGGGTCCAATCCTGCAGTCAACTAATATTCACACAAATGCCCAATTTATTTTGCAACATATGAATACTACATTTTTGTCTCAATCAAAGGTGGTCGGGCAAGCTTGTTTTCTGACCTTTGACGGATATCTTGCCACCGTGTAGCTTGATGGTGTCTCCTTCCATTAGGTTGGTAATGGCTGAGGTGACGGGCGTTTCTTGTATTGCTGGCATGGATGTTGTGTCGAGGTTAGAGGCGTCCATTCCGGGTGGGAAAGCTTTGTTTAGAAGCTGTTGCCATTGTGAGTTAGGTTCTTTCTCAGACAGAGTTATTTTGGCTGGAGGAAGAGTATATTTTTAAACAAATCATTTTTACCAACACAATTCATAAGAACCAATTTTGAATAACACTAGGCCCCTGTTGGTAATGAAACTCCTCTTCTAAAAAAGGGTAATAATGTGTCCCCAAAATTACTATAAAGTGTTGGTTCATAAATATCTACTTTAGGACACATAATTTTCTTGTGTTTAGGTCTTGTAATCTATCCACTTTTCAATGTTACCTTAATGTTTATTAAATAACTATATGCAATAATAATATTCAAATGTGCAATAAAACTTAGTATATAGAAGGTATGGTCAGAAATACACTC